>CAMOHE010050027.1:38687-93072 GCA_946598075.1 Artocarpus hirsutus | reverse complement strand
CATAAGGCATGGTTTATGTCATCCTTATACTATTCAATCATATTATTTCTCTATCTTAAGTAGACTGATATTGATAACCCTTATCAATTCATTCCAGTATGGCCATACATTTTTCTTTAGTCTAACTTATCGAGGGGCCCCATAGATATCTTTCTCATAATAAATGAGGGACAAATTCCTTCTTAATCACTCATATTCCTCACATGATTCACTCTATATCCAACAACAATCTATTCCATCATCCTGTTAAAGATAATATTAGATTGTGTCAAAACATAGAACTTGTCATGTAGGAAACCATGGTGATTTCAGGTCAGAGGACTAGAATAATACTATTGTGATGAGAATCACTTATGACAATTATCCATGCAGTATTCTCATAGTGGGTTAATCCAATATATCATTTCTTAAATATGTATCTATGAGTTGACTTAGTATCTCATACACATGATTAGTAAAACATAATCATCAATCAAACTTCATACTAGTCTTCATTCATCATTATCTCAATAATAATGACCGACTAGGGATAATTTAGAACATAATTCAATTTTCACCTAAGAGTTTTACTATCAAGTCACATAGTTGATGACCTTAGGTAGAATTAACTATTCATAGAATTAGAATAAAAAAACAATAATGAAAATGCCTCTTTATTAATAAAATGCAAAAGTAATGAAATCAATATGTAGTCATTACATAATTGACCTAGGGCACATCACTAACAGTTATAACTTCGCTACTTATAAAACTATGGCCCTAATCTAGTATATAATGTATTTTTAGAGCAAGTTATATGGGGCTTGTTTGGTAGTGTTTTTATTTTGTTTTTGATTTTGAAAAAAGTTGAAAATGAAAATATTTTAGAAAATATGCTGAGATTGTTTTTGAAATTGTGTTTAGTTGATACTTTTTGTCTATTTTAAGAATAGATGGAAAAAGTGAAAATGTGTTTGGTGTAAGTGTTTTTGAAAACATATATTAAAAAAATAGAGTGGGATTATAATTATTGAATAGATCCAAAAAATTATTATTATTATTATTTTACTAATCAATTAACATACTATTAATTGTGCATAAGAGCGAGTTTTTGGTCTGCATACTATTATCTTATTTGCTTTCAGTCTAAAAATATTGATTATTAATGTAATATTGATTAACTAATACTAATTATAATTGATCAATATTATCTGAGAATACGTTACAAATATATATTAGTAGATAAACAATTGCTAAAAAAAATTATCAAAAAAAAGAAAAAAAATTGCTTAAACTTTGGAGAGGGGCCTGCAATCTTGGAGTCACTGACTTGCCGGAGGAGGGGGCTTTCAACTTTGGAGCAGTCAGTTTCGGTGGGTTGCTAGGATCCTTGGGGTAGGGGATCTTCGAGTAGTTGAGGGCAGCAGGGGTCGCCAAGAGGAGGGGTGGCAAGGGTCGTCGGGAGGAGGGGCTTGGGCCTTAGGGTCGCTAGGGTGGGGCGGCGTAAAGATGGCAGGGGATGGAAGGATTCCAACAACGGTGGCTTGAGTCGTGAAGCTTCATCGACTCTAAGACTCCATCACCGTTGCGAGGCTTCATCAATTTCGAGACTCCGCCACACTCTCAACGACAGCAAGGGTCGTGCTAGCCTCACAGCTTTGTCGTCGTTAGAATTTCGGCAAGTGATGGGTTGTTGGGCGTGGCGGAGAAGGACGCAACGGTTGACAGGAGCACTAGCAGGGTAGCCCCAAGGGGTGGGGGAGGGTGCTTATCGGTGCTATTGTTGGGAGAAGAGAAATCGAGGGAAGAGGAGAAAGTAAGAGAAAATGAAAACAAGTTTTTTTCGTTTTCTTTTTGGGCTCTTTTTAGGGGTTGTTTTCAGAGATATTTTTGTTTTGGGTGGGCTTAAAAATTTAACCAAACAATATTCAAAACTACTATTATTTTTTGTGGGTTTGAAAATGGGAAAAACCATCTTAAAAACAAAACCGAACAAGCGCATTACCCTACGATGTTAAATAAGATTGCTAAAAACAATTCTTGTTTTGTTTTGTTCTTAGAATTTTTGAAAATATTTTTATACATTTTTCGAGATAAAAATTTTAAAAACACTCTCAAACAATTTTTAAAAAATTCATATTTTTCAAAACAAAAACATTTTTATCTATTTTGAAAACAATACCAAACAAATATTTCCAAAATAAAAGCGAAGTAACCAAAAAATCCAAGTGAAAAAATCCCTTATTGAAGTATCAAAGGGATAATATTGTAAAATCACATGTAATTCTAAGGTTGCCTGTCCATCTTCCTTCCCGTAGGTAAAAATTGAAAAAAGGGCCAAACAAAATTTGAAATTGGAGAAATGATCTCTTTTTTTTTTTTTTTTGCACCAAAAAACTCATTTTTTTGAACAGGTAAGCTATCTTATTTTTTTCAAAAAAATAAAAAAAATTATTATAGTAAGGTAAGGAACCTCAACAAGAATAACAATAAAACCGTTTTGATGACAAAAAATATCTTTTTTTTAGGTGATTAAACAAAAAAGGACGTTGGTTAAATAAATTTTTTAGAAAATATTTCTTTTCAAAATTAAGTGTTACTTTTCAAAATGCCCCCTTCCCGCAGTGCCATGCCATCCGTCACTTACACACAAGATCACACACCAAAACGCACCTCTCACTTCTTCCCTCGTTCTCTCTCTCCCCCTTTTCTCTCTTCTCTCTCTCCCTCTAGATGGTTTTCTAAGCTCAGGGGTCTTCTTGCTCTTGAAAGCTTTGCGCATTGTCATGGGGCAGAAAGGAGTGGCCCAGAAGGGCAAGGGCATCGCTGATAAGGGCAAAGGAAAAGCGGTGGCCGGAAATGGCTCCTCCGGCACCAAGAGGAAGCGCGATGACGGGAAGGAGAATTCCGGAGAAGGCGGCGGCCGGAGGAGGAATGACTCCGGAGTCCTGAGGTTCTTCGACGACGCGGCCGCCGAGGCTGATGGAAGCGATGCGAACGATGCGGGTGACTTCCTAAACGGTAGGAGCTGAACCTCTCTCTCTCATAGTCTCTCTGTGTTGATTGCATGGCATGTTTTCACTTGGTTTTAGATTTTCTCCGATTTCATTTCGAGGGTTTTGAGGGCGATTTTGGAGCTTGTTTGGCGGAAATGGTCAATGGCCGTTTTTGTTGTGTTTCTTTGTATCTGAATTTCTAGGTTTTTTGTCTCATTTTCTGACGATAAATTTCAGGGTATTTCGTTTATTTTCGTGTGATTGTTTTCATTAATTGTGAACATGTAATGTGTCTGAAGATTTTAGTTTGGGTTTACGGCGCCGTTGTCAATTTGAAGTCCATTTGCTGGGTAAATGGAAGATTTGAGCGTTTTAAGTGTTATATTAGCATTTCTTACACTTATCCTTAGTGTCTGCATTTTCTCTTGTCAAATTGTAGATTGTTGTGTTTCTTTTCATTTGATTTTTTTCGTTTACTGTGTATATGGAATGCTTCTAAAGATTTTTAATTTGGGTTTATAGCGTTGGTGTGAATTTGAAGTCCATTTACTGGGCAATTGCAAAGTTGGAGCGTTTTAAACCATTTCTTTACGTTTGTCCTTAGTGTCTGCTGTTCTGATGTTAAATTGTGGATTATTCTGGTTCTTTTCATGTAATTTTCGTTTCGTTAACTGTGTATACGTAATGCTACTAAAGAGTTTTGACTTGAGTTTGTAGCGTTGTTGTGAATTTGAAGTCCATTTACTGGGTAATTGGAACGTTTGAGCGTTTTAAGCTATATGTTATTATTTCTTTAGTTTTATTTTAGGTGCTTGCGTTTTCTGACGTTAAATCTATATTATATTGTGTATTTTATGTTCGTTAGCAGCGTATGGATAATATTTCTAGATATATTTTAATTTGAATATATATTATTGATGTGAATTTGAAGCCCATTTACGGGGTAATTATAAAATTGGAACTTCTAAGTGTTATGTTAACATTTCTTTAGTTTTGTCTTGGGTGTCTTCATTGTCTGTTAAAAGTGGGAGAAGTTCCCCTTTATTATAGCTAAAATCTTATGTTGTATCCCCAAAAGTTTTTGCTCTTGTTTATTTGACATATGTTACTTGTGAAAAAATCAGTGTGATAGTGTAAGCTAATTGTACGTTACTGAGGATAATATGAAGAAGCTGAAGTTTTTATTTTTTACCTTATTTTTCTTTTTCTTCTTTGGCAAAATCAATGAGAGTAGATTTTATGGAAGAAGATCTTGATACAGCATCAAAAGTCAATAGTGTACCAGGAAATTCCTATAACATTCCAGTTATTCCCAAAGAAGAGGAGATCGACGAGGAAGAGTTTGACAAAATGATGGAAGAGAGATACAAAAATAGTTCTGCATTCTTTTCCTATGCTGAAAATGATTACGAGAACAAAAGGTCCATTAACGGAAATTCAATGATACCTTCTGAAAAGGATCCAGTTATCTGGAAAGTCAAATGTTCGGTAAGATTTGAACTTTTGTATGATAGTTCTTGGTACAAAACCTCTGTCTCTCTTGATTATTTTACTCCAAAACACTTGGATGCAGGTTGGACGCGAGAGGTATTTAGCTTTTTGTCTTATGCAGAAGTATGTTGACTTGAAAGCAATAGGAACCAAACTGCATATAATCTCAGCATTTTCTGTTGAGCATGTAAAAGGTTGTATATTTATTGAAGCCGACAAGCAATTTGATATCAGTGAGGTACTCTCTTTCCTCTCCATTGGAGAAATTTGATAACTTTGTGCTTGTTTGGTTCATAGGTTTGAACAAAAATCTAAATTTGTGGGAAAAAAAAAACACTATAGCAACAAGGTTGGAATTGAGGTTCAAACCTGCTAAACAAACGGCACATTTATAGTCACTATTATGAGTAAATGTTTTATTTATTGTGTGTGTGTGTATTGCTGAACAAGTACTAATTTCAGTGGACATCCTTTTTTTTTTTAAGGCATGTAATGGGATTGGTGGTGTATATGCTTCTCGAGTAATGCCAGTTCCAAGGAATGAAGTTTCTCGTTTGCTCACTGTCCGAAGTGAGTACAATGAGATTTCTGCAGGTGTGTGGGCCCGTGTGAAGAATGGAAAATATAAGGGTGATCTGGGACAGGTATTGTGTGTCCTGATTTTAGTTTAGTAGCTTTAACTGATTGTGTTTCTTATTTGTTTTGTTGGGATTTTACATTGCAGGTTGTGGCTGTAAACATTTCACGCAAAAGAGCAACAGTGAAGCTTATACCAAGAATTGATCTACTAGCATTGACTGAAAAATATGTATTATTCTATTTAGCGCATCTTTCAACTCCTTTTTCTTTTTCTTTTTCTTTTATTTTTATCTCCCAGTACAGTTTGTATTTTGGAATTTTCATTTGATATGCTATCAAATGCTCTCTACCCTTTATTCCTCAAGTTAGGAGAATTTGGGTTGGTCAAATCGTGATGCTATCGTTGGATGTGTTTCATCTGTAAGTTAATGTTTTTGAAGGAATGACATGCATCCTTTGTATTGAATAAGTATCAACTTACTCTTTTGCCTTTGGTGACTAGGAAGTTTTTCCATTTTAGTTGTTGTTGTTGTCGATGTTTTTCTTTCTTTTTTTTTGAAGCCATGTTTTGGGGCAATACTAGTATGATTACATTTCTGAAGTATTAGCTACTGACATTGCAGGGTGGAGGAGTAACTACTAAGAGAACATCCAATGTAGCACCTCGATTGATCAGCTCTAGTGAACTTGAGTAATCTACTCAATCTCTGCTTCTGTGTCATTCTGTTGAGTGTCAGTTTCTGATTTAGATGTCAATTTTATTTTCCGTGCAGAGAGTTCCGCCCTCTTATGCAGACCAAGCATGATCGTGAAACTGGAAAGATTTATGAAGTTCTTGATGGTATGATGATCAAGGATGGGTTTTTATTCAAGAAAATACCCATAGATTCATTAAGTTGCTGGAATGTCGTGCCATTGGAAGAGGAGATTTTAAAGTTCAAGACTTCTGAGAACATTGAATCTGATAATACGGAGTGGTTATCACAGCTCTATGGTGAACGAAAGAAAAAGAAGGTCAATAATGATGTTCCATTGCAGGGGAAAGGAGAGAGCTCGTCGGGGCCTATTTCAACAAATAGTTTTGAAGTGCATGATCTTGTTTGTTTTGGGTGAGTTCTACATTCTGAGCTTGTTGTCGACCAGGCTTCCAGTTTGGAACTGTTTGTTTATATCAAATGTCTTTGTTTGTTCCCTTTGCTATTTTGTCACGATTCATCATTACTACTTTGATTTTTGCTATTGCAGACGGAAAGATTTTGGGGTTATCATAGGCATGGAGAAAGATGATACTTACAAGGTATTTGATTTGGTTAGCCAATTCAGGCTAGCTCAAAATTGGTGTTTAGCAGGTGTGAGTTGTTTTCAATATGTTCAGTTCTGGGTTCAAGTCCCAGCGGATAGTGCTCTCTCTCTCTCGGATTTGGTTGATGTGTTGAGGTCCCCTTTACTATGGTCACTCATGTAACTGTTCTTTTCAATGTTCCAGATTCTAAAAGAGGGGCTCGACAGTCCTCTGGTGGTGACTGTTCAACAAAGTGAGCTGAAGAGTGGGCCATCCGATATGAAATTTACAGCCTTAGATCACCGTATGAAGAGCATAAGTGTAAATGATACTGTCAGGGTTATGGAAGGGCCATTGGAGGTTTAGCACTTACTTATGTCTCATGATCATCTCATCTAGATGTGGATTGTATTCAAAATCATGAAGGGTGTACACCCTGAGGCACTGCTTCTGGGTACTCGAGGTTTTTAACCTTGTGGCACCCAGTTTGATGATGCTTATGCCTCACCACTGTGAGGTTCACCGCGTCATGGCTTTGGCCTTGAGCGAGGTCTAAGCTCAATTTATTTGGCTATTTGGGATCTTTAGCCATTTTCAGGGGGGCCATCCTAGTAAGTGGTTGTCACATGTAGTCATGATGTTAATGGCGTTGAAAAATCAAATTAAAAAGATAATTCAAAGCAAGGGGGAGCTGTGGTCTGTATGTAAATCCAGCATGCACTTTTTCATAAAAACATAAAAAGGAAAAAGAAAAAGTCCAGCAAGCAACCAATGTCTTGCATGTGTTTTTTCAACTAAAAAAATTGGAGGGTTATGTTTTGATTTGACAGCGGACATTCCAGGAACCAACAACCAGCGGCTTGGATGTGTTTTTTTTTTTTTCCCTTGTTTTCCAATGCTTGCTGTTGTCGGGCAACTTCTCTTTGTCCTCTCATTTCTCTGCTCTCCTTTTTCCCCTGTTGCTGGATGCTTTGGGTAGTTGGCTGCATCTGTGGTGCTTGTGCATTATATTCTATGGCTGTCAACATAAATGCATAACTTTTGTTTACTTACGAGTTAGTTAACTACAAACATGATATTTAAATAGCTTATTAATACCAATTACTGTACTTTGTTATGTTATTAACTATTACGTTACCTGTTTTTCCTATTTGCTCTTTTTTCTTTCACTTTGAATTCTTGCTTAATTGATAACCTAGGAGATGATTTACGATGTTAGGCTTCGGAACTCTTTTAATAGTTTTAAGGTGTCAACTTATGTCTTGATGCAAATTGCCTAAACTTTTTACAACATTCGTGGAGTTTAGTTAATATGCTTAATGAGAGTAGAAGATTTTACAATTATTTCATGTTGCAGGGTAAGCAGGGCGTTGTCAAACTGATATACAGAGGGATCATTTTCTTATATGATCAGAATGAAGAAGAAAACAGCGGTTATTTCTGCTGTAAGTCTCGAATATGCGAGAAAATCAAGCTTTCTATTGAAACTTGCAATGAAAAGGTTGGAGCTCCTTCTTACCCCTTTTATTAATATTTAACATGTGCATTATTTTAATAATAATTTCCTCATTCAGGGCAAGGATTCAGGCTGTGTGGGTTTTGAGGATTTTTTTTCATCATCTCCTAAGTCACCTCTATCACCAGAAAAGCCACAGCAAGCAAGGGAGTTTAACCGTGACTGTATGTATTCTAGAGATCAATGCGGTATTCTTAAAGTTCTCTTTGTGGCTGCTGTACCAACTACCAAGGTGTGTGCTTATCACTGATCATGTATTCTGAATGCAGTCAATAAGGCCGGTGACGACGAGACATTCTCTATTGGTCAAGCTTTAAGAATCCGTGTGGGACCACTGAAGGGGTACCGCTGTCGTGTCTTAGCTATACGTCGTTCTGATGTTACGGTTAAACTTGAATCTAAGCAGAAGGTTCTTACAGGTATGTAAAGCCAATTTCTTAGCGGTATTATTGGATTATTAAAAAAATATAGTCTATCGTTAATGATTCAATAATATTCTGTTGCTACTATAATTTTTTAGTTTGTTGCATCTTTAGTTAATAGTTTTTTAACTTTTTAGAATATTCTACTGTGCAGTTAAAAGCGAGCACCTTTCTGAGGTTAAAACGAGAAGTTCTGCTGTGTCCCTTGGGTATTCATCATAATCATGAACCATTTGTCAATATATGGTTATTGTAATAATTGTTATAACTTACCTATTTCTCCTTCATTAGTGAGGATCCTGGATCTTGCTCTTTTGATACGCTTGGAAACGAAGGAGGCTCTAGAGGTGAGCCTTTGACTCTTCCAATGTCTTTCTTGTTGAATGTTACTTCTTCATTATCTGTTCCTCTTTTGGTTGTCATTGGCTTTTGACTTGAAATTTGACTGACTTCCTATTTCTGAAGAACGTGGAGCTGCAGGAGCCAGTGATGGGTGGAATGTTGGAGGGTCGTCAAGTGAAAGGTAACCTCCTTCTCCAACAAATAATGAGTGAATGTTAAGATGCGCAAGTCAATTATTTGCAGACTCTTCATATGCTGCATTTACAGTGAATTAGCCTGCATTTATCACCTGTGATAAATTCAATGGAAGCTAAAACTTTATAATTGAACTTGCGTAAAATCCAATGAGTCCAAGATTCTAAGGTCTGCAAGTATATTCTCAAGTTTGGTGGTTTTCACCAAATTTTCTAGTTTTCATGCTTTACTCGTTTTTAAAGTCTTATGTACGATAATATATGTATTTCTTGACGTGATATATTTGGGAAATTACTGACGTCAGAAGCAGCACCTTTTATATTTAAAAAGAAAAAGAAAAAGAAAAGGAAAATAGTCTGAACAAGAGCTTTTGTTCACCTTCTTTTTTTGCTTTTTTTTTTTTTTCCTATATTTGTTTTTTTGCGTCTATGGTTCATGTGGACCATTCTGATGCAGGTTGCATTACCCCCATTACCCCCTATGCATTTTCACGCTATGTTTAAGCCAATTGCCATGTTTCTATTTTGTTTAGTTCACATTGATTCACCTTTGGTTCAGTTGGAGTGACATTACTTGATAAGAAACGTTGAACTTGAAAGATGTGGTATATATAGGTTTACATAGTGCTCATATGTTTGTTAATTGTCATCCGTGTGTAGTTTTGCCCTCCTTTTTTTTTTCCTGGATTTCTGAGTGCACCATTTTATAGTATCTAATTCTGGCAAGTGAATACTTGTAGGAGTTCGTGGCCTTCTGCTTCAGGCTTTTCGGTTTGTTCTAAACGCGTACCATATAATATCAGCCTATTTGAGGAGTTGGTACTAGTATTTGGAAGGTTGGTATTAAATGATTTTTTTAATATATATTGCAGGTTCAACCTGACTCTGGCTGGGCAAATGCTTCAAGTTCAAATGACGAGGTTAAAACAGGTATCTAGTGCATTTCTGGGCCCTCTCTTTGCGCCTCTGCTACCGAGAAGTTTTAACTGTGTATTGTAATAGGAACAATGTCACCTAAGTTTTTTATTTTGTGTTGCTGTTGTTTGGTGGACGACTTCTGGTCCTCCATCTCTCTCTTTCCTCCTTTTCCTTACCAATGGATTTTTGTTTTTTGAGAATAATAAACAACATATCCGATCACAAACTGTTTCCTTATCAACCAAGCTTTATATGATACTAAATTCATTGCTAGGATACAACTGCTTCACTGTTATATCAATGTACAGATGTGGAAGATGCTTGGGCGAGCAAAGTGACACCAAAGAAGAATTTGTCTTGGGGTGCTGAGGCAGCTGACACTGTTACAGTTGGCTGGGGAACAAGTATGGACTCTGAGGAGAAAGACTCTTCAAGTGATGCTTTAGCCTCCTGGGGGAAGAAGAATTTAAGCAGCAATTCAGCTGGTGGCTGGGGTGACGCAACCACTGAAAAGAATCAATCTCTTGGCGGGCGTCGAAGTTTGGACTCTAAGGAGAAAGATTCTTCAAATGATGCTTCAGCTTCCTGGGGGAAGAAGAATAATGTGAGTGGCAACCAGGATCATGAAAAACTATTTGAGGACCCCTGGGATAAAGGAAAGAATGCAAGCAACAATTCATCTGGTGGCTGGGGCGCAACTACTGAAAAGAATCAATCTCTTGGCTGGGGGCAAAGTATGGACTCTAAGCAGAGAGATTCTTCTAATGATTTTTCAGCTTCCTGGGAGAAGAAGAATGTCAATGGCAACCAGGATCATGGAGAGCCATCAGAGGACCCTTGGGATGGCGGAAAGAATACAAGCAACGATCTAGCTGGTGGCTGGGGTGATGCAGGTACTGAAGAGAATAAACAGGATTCCTGGGGCAAAGGTAAAAATGTGGTTGGAGGAGGAACATGGGAAAGTAAGAGGGGCTTTAGTGCTAGTAAGGATGGCTTCAATAATATGTCTCAACAGCAATCGTGGGATACAGGGAAACATAAAGGCATAAATGATGCATCAACCTGGGGCAATGATCAGAAAGCCAGGAGTGATTCATCGACTTGGGGCAATGATCAGCAGGCACAAGACAAAGGATGGGGAAAGAAAAGTGGTGGGAACTCTGAACCTGGTGGCAATTCAGATGCTTGTTGGAGCAAGAAAAGCAATTGGATTTCGGATCCTGGTGACACGTGTGGCAGTCAAGATTCAAGATGGGGAAAGAAAAGTAACTGGAATTCTGAATCTGGTGGCTCAGATTTGGATCGTAATTCGGCCTGGGGAAAGATAAGTGGGTGTTCTAGTGATGGTGGTGGTGGTGGTAAACAAGATAATAAAAGTGAGTGTAACAATGGAAATGTTTGGAACACTAAATCGGGTGACACTAGTGGAAACCAAGAGTCGGGTTGGGGTAATAAAAGTAATTGGAACTCTGAATCTGGTGGCACCAGTGGTGGCTCTAGTGGAAACCAAGATTTGGGTTGGGGTAACAAAAGTAATTGGAACTCTGAATTGGGTGGCACCAGTGGTGGCTCCAGTGGAAACAAAGATTCGGGTTGGGGTGATAAAAGTAATTGGAATTCTGAATCTGGTGGTACCGATGGTGGCTCTGGTGGAAACCAAGATTTGGGTTGGGGTAACAAAAGTAATTGGAACTCTGAATCTGGTGGTGGCTCTAGTAAAAACCAAGATTCAGGTTGGGGTAACAAAAGTAACTGGAACTCAGAATCTGGTGGTACTGGAGGAAATCATTCAGCTTGGGGCCAGAAAAGCAATTGGAATTCTGAATCCAGTAATGCAGACCAGAAGTCTAAATGGGGTGGCAAAAGTAACTGGAGCTCAGGAAGCACCTGGGAGAACAAGTCAACAGATGCTGGAACTGAAGACCAAACTGAAGCATTTGGTAGTAGGCCTAGTGGTGGGAACTGGAGAGGAGGTAGAAGAGGCTTTGGTGGTAGAGGTGGGGACAGAGGAGGCTTTGGTGGCAGAGGCGGGGATGGGGGAGGCTTTGGCGGCAGAGGTGGGGAAAGAGGAGGATTTCGCGGGAGAGGTGGGGATAGAGGAGGCTTTGGGGGTAGAGGTAGATCGGATAGAGCAGGCTTTGGGGGTAGAGGTAGATCGGATAGAGGAGGCTTTGGTGGTAGAGGTGGAGACAGAGGAGGCTTTGGAGGTTGGGGACGTGGAAGGAGGGATCTAAGTGGTGGCTGGAACAATAGAGATTCTGGTGGGAATGGTTCTTGGTGGAACAAAGGGGAAGACAATTCTGGTGAGGGAAGTAAAAATAATAATGGTGCTGGAAATTGGAACCGAGGGGGCGGTCACAAAAGTGAGTGGCAGGGTGGAACCACAGGAGGTGCCGAGACTAAAAACTCAGCCGGTGGTTGGAGCACCCAAGGGTTGAGTTGGAGCCAGTCAGCAGCAGGCAAAGACGATGGTAGTTGGGGCAAAGGAACAGGCTCAAGTTCTGGAGCTAGTGGAGGTTGGGGAAATAAAGATCAAGAGGGGCAGGGTGGAACTTCAGGAAGTGCTGAGACAAAAAAATCATCTGGTGGTTGGAGCACTCAAGGGTCAAGCTGGAGCCAGTCAGCAGCAGGCAAAGATGTTGGTAGTTGGGGCAAAGGAGCAGGCTCAAGTTCTGGAGCTGGTGGAGGTTGGGGAAATAAAGATCAAGAAGCTGGCTGGAAAGGACCGAATTCAACCACACAAGCTGGCTCATGCGACGCAGGAACCGACTCAAGTACTGGTCATGGTGGAAGTTGGGGAAACAACTCTAAGTCACCTGGTGCTTTAGGAGGGGCTCAGTGGGGAAGCTCGAATAACACTGATCAAAATGGTGGCTGGAAAGGACAAAATTCTGGCAGTTGGAGTAAAGGAACTGGCTCAAGTTCTGGAGCTGCAGGTTGGGGAAATAAAGATCAAGAGGCCGGATTGAGAGGACTGAATTCAACCGCAACTGGCTCAAGCATTGCCAAAGGTGGTGGAAGTTGGGGAAACAATTCCAAGTCACCTGGTGCTTCTGGAGGGGCTCAGTGGGGAAGCTCGAATACTACCGATCAACATGGTGGCTGGAAGGCACAAATTTCCGACAGTTGGAACAAAGGAACTGGCTCAAGCACTGGAGGAGGTGGAAGTTGGGGGAATGATGGGAAATCTGCTGGTGCTTCTGGAGGGTCCCAGTGGCCAATGTCAACTCCTATCAATCAAGAGGGACCAAGTGCTCAAGCCGGAGGTCGGAATAAAGGAACGGGCTCAAATACCACAGGTGGTGTAAGTTGGGGAAATAGTGGGAAAGCAACTGATGCTTCTACTAATGAAGACAGTGGCTGGAAAGGTCCAAGTTCAACTGTGAAAGCCGGAGGCTGGGGCAGCCAAGGATCAGATGGGAACAATGAAGGTTTGGGCACGGATGGTGAAAGTAAATCAACCGACACTTGGGGTAAAGCAGCAGACAAGTTTTGGGGGAGCGGTGGTGACAAGGGAGGATGGTGACCACTGCAAATTCTGTTTTTTGTTACCTTATAACTAGTGAATGTGAATAATGTTCTTTTCTCGCACTTAGGAAGGGGCCTAGTGCCTTTTTAAGTCCGAGTTTCCGTGTAGGTAATGGGCAAAACTAGTCTTATTTTGAGGTTCATAGACTGAAGAATCCTCTAAATGACTACGTCTTTGCTACCGTTAATGTTTGCCTAAATGACTACTGTTAATGTTGGCTTTGTACATTTCAGGAATCTCAATCTCTTTGGCTAATTACCTGGTTTGATTTTCAAAAATATGTTTTCTCATGTTCTTTAAGGATTTTCTTCAGCGGAAAGATTTCTTGTTGATGATGGAAACCAGACAATTAGCATGATCGTACCGTTGGCTTGTGCTGGCTGTACGAACAATAAAAGCAATATTAGGTGCTTTTGGTAACTTTGTTTCAACTACATAGTTAGAATGGTTATAATGTAAAGTAAAAATAGACTACAGTACCATAAAATTATACTAACTATTACTTCTAATTGCGTTTGCCATGCAAACTCATTATTAGTCTAACAGTGCATGTCGTTAGATATCACCGTCCTGGATAATTATAATCAATCAATGAAGGATGTTTTGATGTTGGCTTCACTAATTTTCACGACATGAATCAACAATATAATCACTTCTTAAATAAAAGAAAATGAAAGGAAATGAAAATTTTAGAGTAAATTCTACCGCTCAACCTTGAACTATTTACTTTTTGTGTAATACATTTTGAACTTTCAATTTGGCATAATATACATTAAACTTTAAAATTATTAACAATTGAGTTTCGATAATTACTTTTAACTTACATACGAATTTCGTGGCTAAAATTGTTAATGCTTTTTAACGCTTGCTAGCTATTGGACTTTAATTGCCAATAATATCAAAATTTAAGGCTTTTTTGCCAAAATTAATACATTATGTAAAAAAAATAATAGTTTAAGGTGCAACAATGTGATTTATTCAACTATTTATTCACCTCAAAATTTAGACGTATAAATCTTGTGAACTCTCAACTCTCCCTAAAAATAATAATAATAATAATAATAATAAACCTACACTTAAAAAAAAATAAGATATATATATATCTATTTTTAAAAAAAGAAATATCTCTAAATTACCAGATTTTCCCCGCTGGAGGCAAGTGATCTTATATTTCAAAGCCTTTTAACTCACTGCCCTATAATGTAAGAACTCTATTATTTTTTTAATTTTAATAGGCGCGAAAATATTAGAACTAACCACTAAATTCTCAAGCAAACCTTTTCATTAAAATAAAAAACAAAGGACCTTTTCATTAAAATAAAAAACAAAGGAAATTTCCAAAAATATATATATTACTTTATGAATAAATAGCAAGGCCAATTTAATCCAGAAGTTCAAACAATTAAAAAAAATAATAAAACAAACAAACTAACTGGCCGCTAAAATTTGATCATTCTTTTAAGGGCTAATCGTTTTTGTTTTCTTTTTCCCGGATGCAAATGTTTCATTTTTTAATAATTTAGAAAGATATTGCCATTTTTTAAATTAAAAGAAAAATAAATTATACATAAGTTACCTAGATGAGATGGAAAAGAGCAAAGGTTGTGCAATGATTCATGCCCTTCATTTATTTATATTATTTTTTGAGGGGCCATGCCCTTCATTTATGAAATAAGTTGATGAGAAATGAGAAGTAAAATAAAAAAAAAATTACTCTCTAGTTATTTTGAAAAGTTTTTTTTTAAAGGAAAAAAAAAAGTTTTCGAGCTCAAAAAAAACAAAAAAAAGTTTTATTTTAACAGAAAATAAATGTTTAGCCCTTCTGGTCATAGTTCCTCCCCTTTTCCACGTCCACGTCCTTATATGAGACACATTAATGATAATCACTTTCAAATATTTTCCCAGCCATTTTTCTCCACGCCCAAACATCCCATTAATCTTTTTTCGCGGATCAAATTAAAACGAAACCAAATGAAAATCACATCTTCATCATCTCCGATCCTTTAACAATTCCTCTCACAATCGCATTCTCTCTCACTTCCCTGTCTAGTCTCCTAGGGTTCGCAAATCCAATCCAATTTCTGCTCTGAATTACCCCAATTCCAATCATCATCGTCAACAGTAACAATGTTGAACAAAATCATGAAACGGGGTCACCGGAAATCGAAGCCGGAATCCGTCGACTTTGGCTACGGCCAGCCGTTCAACACCGTCACCGTCAACCACGCCTCTCGGACGACGGCGACAACCACCACCATCTCCTCCGCCGTCAACAATCTCAACAACTCCGAATCGCATCCCGTGGCCTCGTCGCCGGCGCCGCCTCCCAACCCCGGCGTGATCGAGATCCTCCCTTTCATCCGAGACGTCGCAGTTCCGGAGCGCCCGGCCCTGTTCCTCCGCAAGCTCCAGGTTTGCTGGTTCCAATGCGACTTCTCCGATGTCCTCAAGGGCGTCCGGGAGAAGGAAATTAAGCGGCAGACGCTTCTCGAGCTCGTCGATTTCATCCAATCCGGCTCCTGCAAATTGAACGAGTCGATGCAGGAGGAGCTGATCCGAATGGTCTCCGTAAATGTCTTCCGGTGCTTGCCTCCCGCCCCGCACGAGAACACCGGCTCCGAAGCCGCCGATCCCGAGGACGACGAGCCGTTTCTGGAGCCTTCTTGGCCGCATTTGCAAATCGTGTACGAGATTCTATTGAGGTACCTTGTTTCCTCCGAGACAGATACTAAGATCGCTAAGAAGTACATTGATCATGTTTTTGTATTGAAGTTACTTGATTTGTTCGATTCCGAGGACCCAAGAGAGCGAGAGTATTTGAAAACCATTCTTCACCGTGTTTATGGGAAATTTATGGTGCATCGACCTTTTATTAGGAAGGCAATCAATAACATATTCTATGGGTTTATATTTGAGACCGAGAGGCATTCTGGGATTGCTGAATTGTTGGAGATTCTTGGGAGTATTATTAATGGTTTCGCATTGCCAATGAAAGAGGAGCATAAGTTGTTTCTCTCTCGAGCGCTTATACCACTGCACAAGCCGAAATCGATAGCGCCTTATCACCAGCCTTTGTCATATTGCATCACGCAGTTTGTCGAGAAGGATTACAAGTTGGCAGATATGGTGATTCGAGGGCTGTTGAAGTATTGGCCCGTCACGAATTGCCAGAAGGAGATTCTATTTCTTGGAGAGTTGGAAGAGGTTTTGGAGGGTACTCAGACCGCAGAGTTCCAGAGATGCATGATTCCTCTTTTCAGACAGATTGGCCGCTGTCTCAACAGCCCACATTTCCAGGTTCATAAACAAGTTTATAGCTTTCTTGCTTAATAGAAACTCCTCTTTTTCCGTTTTGTGTTCATGGGCACGCTTGGCACGTTCAAACATCTGTGTCATGCCAAATTCGTATTTTCACTTCAATTTGGATAAAAGATTATTTTCAGAGTGGGTGGGTTTATTGTCACTTAAGATGCACTATGTTATAACTTCTGTCCTTTATTTTTGAAGCAGTACTTGTACCCAATTTCTCAAGTGTTATTTAATCCCTCTGTAGCGGACAATGCTTGCTTAGATCGTCTGCTTGTTTATTAGATCAGTGCTCATCCGGGTCTATGGGCTGTGAGAACAGCAACTTTTGGAGTACCTTGAAACAGCTTTAAGTAATTTATACAAGGCTACTTTTTAACACAATTCAACATCTACAAGTAATGAAGTAGCCTACTCTGATTGTTGCAGCATGAGGATTTTGACACATGAAATCTGCCCAACTTCTTGGCTAATTCTACAAAAGGCAATGATACTTTGTGTGTCCGCTCATAACACCGCATGTTCGTGTAGATGCATTTTGTGTGTTTCTAGCTCTGCATACATCTTGGTGTATGGATTACGTAGCATACAGTATTCCTTTGCATACAAGTCACAACTTAACCTAGTAGGTTCTTGAAATTAGTTCATAACACGATTTTGGTGTGAAGTTTAAAGTTTAGTGTATTTCGTTCGCACGGCAGACTGCTATTCAAACTCCTGGATATTTTGAATTTGTCAAGTGAAGTCAGTTTTTTTATGAACTTGTTTCACCGTCTTTTGGGTTGCGAATCCCATATGTTTTCAGTATCATATCTTATTTCATTTTTTGTTTCAGTTTTCATTTTGCACCTCCACGCTGACAGTAAATTATACTTATATTACTCTTATTTTTGTAATGTAGTTTACGTTTTAGTTCTTATTTGTTTTAGGTTTTTCATGTGCACTAATTGCAAACATGATTTCTTTAGAGTTGAGTGCTCTTGTTGCGCTTTCTTTTAGGAGAAGATCATAAGATTTATTTGAATGACTATTGCTAGTTTACTAATATTGGCGAGGGGTTGATAATCTCTTCTTCTTCTTCTTCGTGAGGTTTTGATACTCTTTAGTGAGGGTTTGATAATCTCCTCCTCCTCCTCTTAAGTGAATATTTTTGTTAAGATTGGTAAAAAAGCTAGGACAGTGGCTTGTGTGAGTAAGAAACAGAAAAAATATATATGTATTACATGCCGTTCTTTTTTTTTTTTTTAAATGCTGTGTGCTTAAATCTACGAGAAATTCTGGGGGTGTTTGTTACCCTGAAATTTTAGACCAAAAGAAAAAGGTTGGGAAAAAAAAAACTTTTTGGAGCTTTGCTGAATCCTTGTGTAAGGAATCACAAAAGAATTTGGACCAGTATTTTCTTCCAACTTGACTTTGTTTTAATAAAAAATCTGGTGTGGCTAATTTCCATAGAAGTCGTAAGTTGCTTATTGTCTCTGTTATTTTTGCGGGCATTTATGGTGTCACCTATAGTGGGTCAATGTACAAAAATACCTGTATGTTTCTTTCAATGTCGTTTAATGGCTCTGCTGCACATATCTGTGTTAATAATTATACTGTCAGACTTGTTTCAGTTGTGGAGAACTTTTCCTGATGCTTTGTTAAGTCTCCATTGTTGCTTGCATACCATAATTTGTAACCTATTCTATGGTGTCAATAACCTTGCAAATTCCATACTATTTTTTTAATATTATTCGAAGACATTCCCTGTTTTCAATCTTGTATTGTTTTGTAAGCTTTTTGCATACCATAAATTGTAACCTATTGTACAGCGACTAATATTGGTTTTCTTTTTTTCTTTTTTTCTTTTCTTTTATTTTGAGGGCACTAATACTACCTTCTGTGTGTGAACTTAAACGTTTTAGAAGAAAAAGAAGGAAAAGGTATGGTTGGCTGTATGCTATACCAGTTTCCTTCTATGCTATTTTTGAAACGGATTTTAATTTCATTTCAAAATGTTTTGACATCTTTGTATTGTCTCATATAAACTATTGAAGATGTTTTCCACCTTATTGATGTTTGTTACCATGAGTTATAGTAGACTATTGATACATTGAGAGAGAGTAACTGCTTTTCTTTTCATTCGCAGATGTATATCTGTTTGCAGCCTTACAATGCTTTTGATGTACACCTGCCTTTCTTCCACGCTGATTTAATTATGTATAACTTAATGGTGTTAGTCAAAGACATTAGTGCTGCAGTCATGGTTGATATGATTTTCTAATATGTCTGGCAGGTTGCAGAACGAGCCCTTTACCTTTGGAACAGCGAACACATTGTAAGCTTAATTGCACAGAATCGAAACGTGATACTTCCGTTGATTTTCGAAGCATTGGAGAAAAACATTCGAGGTCACTGGAACCAGGCTGTAAATGGGCTGACGGCAAATGTGCAAAGGATGTTCCAGGAGATGGACGTCGAATTATTTGAGGAGTGTGAGAGGCAGTACTTGGAGAAAGAGACCAAGGCCAGAGATTTGGAAGAGCAGCGAGAATTAACATGGAAGAGACTGGAAGCAGTGGCAGCACAAGCTCAGCTTGAGGAAATGGTATTGGTTAACTGATTATTTTCGGAATAGATGATTGATATTTGTTTCCACTTTGGTGGCTATTCTTTTTTTCTTTTTTTTTTTTTAGGTCCCCCTTGTTTTTGACATTGAGGTCTTAAATTCTTGTTAAGGCTATAACTGACGTAATATAGAAAGGAGAATAATATATTTATGCCTTTTTGTAACATGGAATTCAAAATGTCGTTTTGCTGATTATTAACAGTCAAATGGAAATCGATGGATTATTTTGTTTCTCGCTTTGTTTCACGGGATAAAAAACCACATCTTTACGTTCATTTTTCTTTTCCACTCATATTGTGCTTGATCAATGTTCCCTCCCTGTTTACACATACATGGGCTTCGTGATAATGATTTTTTTTTTAGCATGATTTTTTTAATCATTACAATGATTAATGACTATGCTTCTTGCTCTTTAAATGTGGGAATCCCTCCTCCAATTTGCGGGCACATTGATGACTGAACTTTTTGTGAATGACAGATTACCTATGAATGTTTAATTTTGCAACTTTTTTTCTCTAGATTTAGAAGTATTGTCGCGTTTTACAAATTGACGACGGCTATTAAAATTAAAATTTGGAGAAAACAGCTCTCCAGAGTCAAAATGCATTCTTTTTAAGAGACTGAAATTTTGAATGTTGATTTGAAACATCATGCCACGCACATGAAGGCATGACATATACGTACGTACATACAGACATACATACATATTCAATTTTACATCATTGGTCAATGTGTGGGCATCCTAATGAGGTAATTTGTCACAATTGTAACTTTGCGTAGCAAGTAGCCACTTCCCAATTCAACCAACCGTGATGGAGGCATGGTGCAAGGTACGTCTTACTTGGGGTCTTTGTTGTTACTACGTCTTATGTTGGAATCATGCTTGGCATAAAGTTTGTCTTAGGACAGACTATGCTCTTAATGGCAGACTCCTAATGCTTAGGGTTTGTGGAGAACCTAAGGTCATAATCTCGTCATCCAAACCTTCCTCCTAGTATTACCTTTTATCCTTAAATACTAGATCGGAGTATGAGGACATTATCAAATCCTTTTTTAACTCATTAGAGAGAAAAAAAAAAAAAAAAAAAAAAACTCCTACTTCACGTATAAAAGCGTCAATAGCATTTCGAGCATCAAATTGCCGATTTGACAGAACAACTAACCCGTTGAAGTTTTGGAAAGTAGACTCAAACTCGTTGTAGACCTCCTTTATTTTCATTTGTTAGCTTGTAACCATGCGATTGGAGTTTGGAAGTCACTGATTTTCTGTTCATGCAGGCGAGTACATTTGGATCAAGCAAAAGGGCTACTATAATTGGTATATCCGCTTACGTTTGGGGCCCCATTATATATCAGAGCGTTATGTAGCAGTTTCATCCGACATAGAGACATGTCCATGTTAACCACCTTGATATTATTGTTGAAAGAAGGGAAAAAAATATATATATTTTTTCATTTTTATTCCCCAAACTACGTCGCCTTACTGTCCCCACCTTTTAGAACATATCATTTAACCTCTTAAACTTTGTTCCGTTAACAAATATCTCTTTTCATCTAACTCTATTAGTTTTTGTATAGTTTTTGTAGAATATTTTTATATTTTTCCTTTAAACCTATGTCACTTATATTGTTTTACCTCAGACTTTCAAAATGTAGTATTATTCCCCATAATTTTTTTGTTAGCAAATAATCTCCTTTTGTTTAATTTTGTTCGACTTTGCAAGTCATTTTTTTTTTCTAATTTTTGGAGAAAAAACCAAACATAAAAAAGGGTTTAAGGTAAAAAAAAAAAAGAGCATTATTTTTTACAATAGGTCATTCCAACCAATAAAATTAAGGAGAAAAAATACAAAATTCTTTGAAAGAATAGAGCTCTTGGAATTTTTTTTAAGAACACATTTCTTGTGAAGCCCGCCCTTGAGTTTTCTTTGTATTTGTATTTGAATATCATGCCGTAAAAAATATTCATCTAAACCGTTGGTATATGGCTTGCCTTAATATGGATGTCTCTTAAAGTTGGAAGAAAAACAAATCAATTTTTTAAGCTAAACAGAATTAGATAAAAGGGGTTATTTGGCTAATGAAAAAAATGAAGGGACGTAATAACACATTTTGAAAGTTAAGGGGGGACAAAATAACATAGGTGACATAAGATAAGGTTAAAATATAAAAAATATTTTACAAAAAAAAGTCCAAAAACAAACAAAATTGGATGCAAATAGGATACTTGTTAACAAAACAAAGTTTGAATAGATTAAGTAATATGTTTCAAAAGTTGAAGGTAAAGTGACATAAAGGACATATTTTAAATGACAAATGTAAAAATAATTAAAAAAAGAACAAGAAAAAAAATTTCAAAATGAAATAAAAATGGTCGATTCATATACAAGGTTCAGAATGTGATGTGGCATCCAAAATTCCACCTCAGCCACCCATATGCCATCCTTTTGCGAAATTTTCCACCCTTTTAACATCTTTTGTACAATTTATTGAGCTTTGGCCCCTATCACAAAAATCCACCAATTAGACTCCGAAAATGTCATCTTTTAGTCAAAAAGTGCGCCTCAAAGAAATTAGTCTTGCATCCTAGTGAGAAAAGACCAAAAACCTATTTAATAAATAAATGGAAAGAGATAAAAACAAAAGTGCCTTGTAGGCCCCACAAATTGGGCGTGGCATTTTTTCGATCACGCTCCATGTCCTTTCTGCTTTTCAAACAACAATAATGGCAATATAAGACAATGGGGGACCAGAAAAAACAAAACAAATTGTGAAATTTCTTTTTTTTTTTTTTTTTTGTACTCTTCGTCTAATTATGAAATTTCATCAATACCTTTTTTCAAACGTCTATAACGATGATAACAACAATGGTAATGACAATAAGGCACCACAGCTGGTGATGGGATACGTGAGTAAAATAATGACAAGAGACGAAAAGATTGCAAATGAAGCCGACGGGGTGGAGGGGCTTGCTGATGCTCCGCCCCCGAATATCATTCCAAAGAAGTCGTCATCGCCGCTGCTGCTTGAGGACCCCTGGCCAGTCGCCCCGGTGGTGGTCTCGGTGCCGCCGCCGCCGAATCCTGGGTACGATATCTTGTCCCTACCATTAATTTATGATCAAAGGATTATTATAATTCTTGAACTGACAGGAGTGATGAAATATACGATTCAACAAAAAATAAACAAACAACTTCTTTAAATCCCAAGCTCCGAGACACCAATAAATAAATATACGAATAAAGAGGCGGTATTAAGCAATTATCAACTGAATGGCAATTTAATTAGGAGAGCTCTAAGCGCTTCGGGCTTCAGTGATGGGGTCTCCACAGGATACTCACATAAGCCCCAAATGGCAGCTACTGTTTTTTTTTTTTTCAAATAAAATATCCTTGAATTATAGGCTAAAATATTATAAGCTTGAGGGGCAGAATCGAATATGACATGCCACAGCAAAACTATTACAATGTGGGTCCCACGTGAAGAACGTAGCAACACTACTAGTTAGGAAATGACATAGACTCTCTAAAGTGACGTAAGGCCCTGTAGGGCCAGATTAGGGGCCAAATTTCCTCCAACGGAGAACTTTGCTCAAATGGTAACAGACAATCCAAAGTCTGAAATAATGTAAACATTATTTTGGGAGGATGAAAACATCTTGGACTAAAACCATCGGAATCAGAATCACGAGTTTCTATAACTGTTTGAAATCACAGGAAAGTATTCAAAACTCATTTGTCTTTTCCATAATACAAACATAAGAAGACCAGAAATTTCCACTTAAGTTTACCTACGAAAGTTCTTTATTTAACCTTACGGAGCTATAACCCGATCACTTAGAAAGACCCTCTAATGAGATTCAAGTAGACCTTAATTAATATGATGGTGTTATAATATTAAATAAATGTACTCCGGTCTCTCTCTCTCTCTGTTTAGTCTCTTTTGCCAAGACTTGCAATTGAGCATTATACTTGATTAGAGAGCATGGCAGAGACCAGTAAAAAGTCACAAGGCGAACCCCAAGTAGGGGCAGTGAAAGCACAGAATTGCAATAGACAAAAGAGGAAAGGAAAACAGTGGAGAAAGCAAATGGGACTTGGTGAAAGCACCGGTTCCTATACTGTACCCTCTGTGGCTAGTTGTCTCGTCTAAGTCCAGATCATATCACTATTAGAAGTGGGTCCAATTGTTCAGATGAAATATGGGAATGGCCCACTTGCCATGGCTGGAAAGCAGACAGGAGGGAATAACAACCCAGTCACATTCTCCCACAGGATGTGTGTGATAAATAGATTCAAATTTAATTATTTAAGTTAATGATTTATATTATTATTTGAATTAAATTTTAATCTAAATATAAAATAAAATTAAAATTTATGTTTACAAAGACAGTGAACATAATTTTGATTTATCATTAAATCTAATAAAAACTTAATCTTAATGATCCTAAAAAATATATAATATGGATCTTAATTAATTCCTCTCTTCACTAAAAACACAATGAAAAAAATTATCTCAATTGAATAACAAATGAAGAAGTTATGATTTTTTTAAGATATAGAAAAGAGAAATTTTAATTTTTACTGTAGCAGAAATATCCAAGTATCAAAAGTTTAAAGGGAGTCAGAACTTTAAAAATTTAAATTCTTGATACTGAAAAAATTCAGATTTTAAGGGACATAAATAAATATCCAAAAATTGATTTTAATACTCGAATTTAAATTTAAATTTAAAAGTTCTTTAAACAAACTGAACTCAAGACACCACACAACAAATCACAACTTGGTTGGTTTTCTTAACATCCTACATCTCAAATTCACCAATAAAAGAAGCCCCATTTGCTGAATTTTCCACTTTCTCTGTACAGACACATGCATCTTTCTTTCTTCTTTTTTGTTTTTTTCTGTTTTTTTTTTTAACCCTGAATAACCACTAACCAAGACCAATTGAATGAATGTAGTAAATACCAAAAAAACTATTACAAATTAAATAATACCTATTTATTCATATTTTCTTTGTTTCTTCCTCCAAATATAGTATTATATCTCAATATTTATTTGAGTTTCTAAACTTAAAAGATGGATACAAACAGAAAAAATTACATAATTAGATATAATTAAAAGTAATAACAATTAGAGCAATTAAAGGCAATTAAAGGTGTAAAGGAAACTTTTTTACACACAAATAAAGTTATTAGTAGATTTTAAAAGGAATTAAATAAAAAAAATTAGGGTAAAAAGATAATTACAAAAATTAATGAAACCATTTGGATCCAAGGGGAACTGGATGAAACCATTTGCAGCCCTCAAGCCTAAACTAGCTCCGTCCCTGTAAATGATTATATGTTCTCCACCTTTAGCAAGTGAATGAAAATAACAAGGACGGAACCAAGAGGGGGCTCAAGGAGCTGCAATCCCCCAACCCAAATGGCTTAATTTATTTTCTTTTTATGAATTACTATCTTTTTTCATTCGTAATTTAACTTTTTCCCTTCTAAAATATTCTACTTTCAAACTTTTTAAAGAATGTGTTAAAATTTTCATTTAAACCCTTAGCTTTTACTTCAATATATCCATTATTTCCAGTTTTTTGCATCTATTATTTCAATGTTAAAGAACCCAAATGAACAATAACGAGGATACAATAATACATACGTGTATATATTGGAAAAAGAAAAAAGAAAAAAACACATAACAATTAATAGAGAAAGTTATAAAAAGATGACTATTAAAAAAATATAATTATTATACTGCTAATTTTAGTCCAAAAATTTGATTTAACTCAAGCCTCTTGAAAAATCTTGCTCCGTCGTTCTCTGTCTCCCACTTTTTTTTTTTACTGTCTGTCCCTTTATTTTGTATGTTTATGTTAATTTATGCATATATTCATTACTTCTTATTCTACATATGTAGACTTTAATCGCAATATATCTCAATTTTTATTTTAGTTTTAAATTTTAAATAATAAATTGGAGAAATTAAAAAGCTTACCTAATAGATTATAAATTAAAGTAAAAATTAATGATGTAAATGAATTTTTTTAGTTAAAAAGAAAAAATATGGTAAAATAATGATTTTTAAGAAAAATTAATCGAGCCACTTGGACCGAAGGAGAGCTGCAACCCCCTAAGCTCATGCTACCTCCATCTAAATGTCTTTCCTACTCCTTTTGTTATCATTTCCCTAAACTTTTAATTTCAAACATAAAAAAAATACATATAATTATTGAACGCTTGATTCAGATCAAAATTTTGATCTACGTTGACCTCCTAGGAAATTTTATGTGATTATATAGGGAACTGAAACGACTAGTGCTCAAATATTATATTATAAGGGTTAATTATATAATTATACTTTCTATTTTTTAACTATTTTTTAATTTGTTTTTTTGTTTATTAAGGGGGTGTTTGGCGTGAGTGGTTTCCACCACAATCTTAGTTATAAACAGTAAAAAGTTCTCACATGCTACCAGTAATAATAAAAAAATCTGCTACAGTAAAAAATTCTCACATGCTTACCAGTAATAATAAAAAAATTTGCTACAGTAAAAAAGTTCTCACATGCTACCAGTAATAATAAAAAAATTTGCTACAGTAAAAAATTCTCACATGCTACAGTAAAAGTGGTTCCCACCACTCTTCCACACAACCACTAAAACTACAAAAATATCCTTAAAATTTTAAAACCTTATTTCAATTTCATTCCATGAATAGAAAAAATTGGACAAAATAACATAACTAAACTTAAATGGTTATGATGAATATTTTAATATTAAAAACATAAAAAATCTTAAAACAAAACATCAAATTCAAAAAAAAAAGGGTCAAGTTTTATAACTTTTTAAATTTTAAAATATATCTTTTTAAATTTTTAAAAAAAACATATATTTTGTAAATAAATTAAGTTTAATTAAAAGTATTTTTATCTTATCTCTATATTTGTTAAGTCAAGGAGGTTTAAAAGAGATAAAATTAAAACAATTTTTTTAAATTTAAAGAATATATTTCTCGCCATATATCCTTGTTAGGTCAAATTGATCGGAGAACTGGACCCCACTAAAGAGAGACCGGATCGGACGGTCAAGTCTATGGTGCATATACTATTTGCACAATCCCAAGGCAATTTAAAAAAAATTGCAAAAAGGGCCAGGAGGGTAAGCGAATAAAGAAAGAAAGAAAAATAACTTTGTCCTGGAAAGACAGAGAGGAAAGACTGGGGCAATTGAACTGGAAGGCTGTTGCCCGGCGTTGTTGAGCAAGATTCTCAAACACCAATTCCCCGCTTGATCACGTGCACGGATGAACAAAAAAAAAAAAAAAAACCAGAGTAAACCCATTTTTTATTGTCATTTTCCTAAATCTTCACATCAAGGTTCTGACAAGTAGAGGGAAAAAATACGGTGGGACAAGGGAAGGTATATTTGACATTTAAACATTCCTAATTCAGATGTCAGTTATGGAGAACACAAACGAAGATAGTGGTGAAAAGACGAAAAAACCCTTGGCTGTGACCGTTGGAGGGGTTAAGTGGGTTACCTGGGGTCGCCAAAAACGCCAGCATTGGAGGTGAGCTGGTCGATGAGGGCGGCGGATTTGGGCTCGATGCTGGAGGCCTTGGCGTACTGAGCGCTCATTCCGTCCCCCGACGGCACGAAGAATGCTCCATTTACCATTATGTCCCCCTCCGTCCTCCAATTCCAGTCCTCCCATTCCCCCTCGTCTGTTTCCACGCGCCTCGTCACCTGAACAACAAACACACAGCCAAAGTTAAAACGCTCCGTCTGTTCAGGTGTTCGTACAGCACACGCGCTGACATTGCGCGTGTTAATGAGTACAGAATAATAATTCAGTTTCACGATGTTGGCAGCTCTCGTGGACACCACCGTCACTTTCACGGTTCACCCTTTCTGAATTACTTCACGAGGCTTCTTCAGTTACTTCATTTCCATGCAATTTTTTTAGCCTTCCTCTTTTTTGTCTCGTGTTTCAAAGGTTTAAACTTAGTACACTATATAACACTTACTGGCTGTTTGATTGAGGGTTTTTACTACAAACTTGATTATAAGCAGTGTAAAGCTTTCATGTGTTATAGTAACAAAAATAAATAAATAAACTATTACAGTATAAAGCTTTCACATACTACAATAAAAATAATTCTAATCAACAATTTACCACCCTTTTAAACACCATTTTAGATGTTACAGTTTGTAAATTTAAACTAATAATTTAAACTATTTTTTCAAACTCTATCAAATAAGTAAAAAGAAAAAAATCTTCAAGTCAAATTTTAGCAGAGTTTTAAGCTCCTGTAAATTGCGAAAAGCCAAGCAAACCATTACAAGGCAAAGCTTCAAGTCAAAAATTGACGTTAAAAAGCCAAATAATAGCTCCCAAGTCCCAATGTGCAAAATTTAAGAGACCTGACGTGACCAAGGCGCCTCAAAAGTTTTATGACCCAACAACCGCCTTTATATCATCCAACCCAACGCCTAGCGTTAAACCACCGTCACCCGCCAACCTCAACAGCGGCGCGTAAATGCACGCGCCGTCATGAAAATGGGGACAACTCTACCTGCAAGCTCCAATCCACAACAATTCCGGATTTCAAACAGAAGACAAAACGACATCATAAAACAATCATTCCGCTTAGGAACTCCATTTTTAATCTTTGACACCCACCCTAAAAACAACGAGAAAATAACAAAGCGTGTGTAATTACCAAACTACGCAAAACAAACATTTTACCTCCTTGGCGTTCTCGTTGGCCGGAGCAATATACCGATTCCCCTGACTGTTAATGGTGGGGTTAGCACTCCCACCAATGGCGTACATCTCCCACTGCGTGAAATCGTTATTCACCACATGAACATACCCGAGTCTGCACCGTGGCATACGCTGCACCAGCGCCTCCCCAAAGTGATTAAACGCGATCGTCACCTGCATTCCCGAGTCCGGCAGGTACCCATCATTATGCCCCAGCAGCATAACCTCGTCATGATGAGAAAAATGGTTGTTCGTGATCGTAATACCAGTGGACCCCATTATCGCATCAATCAGCCCATCGGTACAGTAGGACAGTGTGCAATGATCAATCCAGAGCTTGCGAGACCCGTAGATGGAGATCCCGTCGCCGTCGGATTTCCCTCTCCATCCGACGTGCGTGGGACTCGAGGCGATATCGGCGTTTCCCGAGGGCTTGCAGTGGTGGACGTGGACGTTGTGGATTATCACGTTGGAGACGTACTGGAGAGTTATGCAGCCGTTGCCGACGACGTGGACGTTGGCACCTCGGCCGTCGATTGTCTTGAAGCTGTTCACGATCAGCTCGTGCTTCAGCTTGATGGTCATGTCCGCCGAGAAGATGATCCAGAGTGGCTCCGTCTGGATGACGGCGTGCCGGAGAGTGCCTGGAATAATATTAATGAATGAATATGAATAAAGTCAAAGCTACTAATTAAGGTAACCATATGATAAAAATATTAACTTTCCGGAGCCCTCGTACCTGGGACTGGGCGGGCTGGGTCGCGGTCGGACGAGTCAGTCACGACATAGATCTGGCCGCCTTTTCCGCCCAGCGCGTCGCGGCCGAACCCGATGCCACAATCGGCTAGGCGTTGGCGGTTTGAGGCCCAGTTTGGGTCGCAGCGCCAGCAGTCGTCCACGGGGTTTCCGGTCAGGCATTGCTGCTGTTGGTCGTTTTGGCGGGCGGAGAGGAGGTTTCTGCGTGTGATTGAGGCATTGACGGACCTGCGGGAAGGGGAAAAGAAAGTCTGTTTTGTTGAGAGAAAAGCCAAGATGGGGTTTTGTTTTTTGAAGATTGTGAAAGGGGAAATGCGGAGGGAGAACAGAGGAATGCTCTGTTCTGTTTGGTTAGTGGGAAAATGAGAAGAATGCAAAGAAAATGAGGTCGATTAAAACATGGGAATTTTTCTTTTTTTGGTGTTGCTTGAAGTGGAAATGCTTGAGAAAATTATTTGAGAGATGAGGAGGAGCATTTATTTATTTTTGGGCTTTGAAGAACAGAGTGAAATGCCTGAATTCTAACATGAAAAATCTCTCGAAATGAAAATGACCCATTATCCAAAACTGTGCAAAGAGCAAAATGCGGAAGGGGTTTTGTGTTTTTCTTTTTTTTTCCCCCTATGTGTGTGCTAGTGAAAGAGCAAAACCCATTTATTACCTTTGAACTTCCTCAACGACGGCTTCAGGGTTTGGGTGTTGATGAGGGAGGGTGAGATTGTTGAAGCTGAGAGAGGCAGCTTTGACAATGGTGAGAATTATAACAAGGCATAGTAAGAGAATGTAGGCAGTTGTGGGAAGCATTCTTGAAGGGACTGATAATTATCAAAAGTTTTTGGGTATTTGTTCTTCTTGTCTGTTTTTGTAAACTACTTTTTTTTTTCCTTTTCTTTTCCTTTCTTTTTGCTGCCTCAGTAACAGACACACCGTTCCTCCTTGGGAGATAGCTGTCTTCCTCTTGAATGCTCTCCAAACAACTTAGGACCAAGCTGCAAAGAAATTGGGAAAATGTGCTGAGGTTTATATAATGAGAACAAGATTATAATAATTCCATAGCCCCAAGCAGTGCCAAATTTGTAGTGGGAACTTAGTTAAGGTTTTGGACGGTTTTGTTTTTGTAAATCAAAGGAAGAGATCAAAGAGAGGCGGCCGATTGAGACTTGAGAGAAATTGAGAGAAGTTGAGAGAGAAATGTCTTTCTCTGACCTTCCTCTCAAATTCTCCCTTGCAGATTCTCTCAAAATCTTACATTCCTACCTTGCATGTTAATTATTCTAGGAAGTAAAAAACAAGAAAAGAAAATAAATGTGCGTGAGGGAGAGAGAGGAGGAGGCTTATCCAAAATGCTAAGCTCCTCTTTTATTTTGTTTTATTTTATTTTTTTATTTCTTCTTCTCAAAATGGGCTGCGGATTAAGGATTCTTTGCTGCAAGAACGAAAGTATTCCAAGGACCAAGTGTACACAAAAGTCTTATTTTGCTTTCTGCTTTGGTTAGATAAAGATTCATGGGTTTAGAGATTAATCAAGGATATATTCTTATAGAGCTTTGCCTTTCTGCAGTAATTTTCTATTTGCTAACGAAGATTGAAAGCCTAGATTAGCCCTTAATCTCATAAAGTGTATCTTTTTGTATTGTACAAGAAAAGTAGCAACCAAGTGATCAAGTAAGATGAAAAGGTGTTGGGAAAACGATGAAGATTCTGGTTTTTTTTTTTTTTTTTGGGTGACTAATCCTCTGCTTTTGAAAATGTTTTTAGGAAAACAACCAAGCAAAAATACTGTTTATTACATATTCCATTTACCATAATTTCAACTCAAATCGCTGTCTCACTACAGAGGAAGCAGATTTTGAAAAGGGAGGTAAAAAAAAAGTGACAATTACATGCCTGTCTAGTTTATGGGGTTGAACTTACGCAAAACATCCATGCAATATCTATTATAACCAAGTAAAAAAAAATGGAGCTGTATAGCATATATAAGATTTATCAACATATATATCAATCATTGAAGGCAAACAAAAAGAACCCAAAAAAAAAAATAATAGTACAAGATGATACATCAATTTCATTTGTATGGACGCGGCATCCTAAATTATTCTGAAGACAACTTGTCTTTATGGATGAATTAGTGAAATCCAACAAACAGGAATTTTTAAATACAGCTTTAAATTAAGTTTAATAGATAAATAAATAAATAAACAAACATCTATTCGCCCATAAAAAAATGAAGAAGAAGGATATTTAGACACTTCCATAAAAAAAATTAAAATTAAAATACATCAATGAAAACTACAAAACTGTAGAGTCTGTGCAATACCCATGTTGACGTTGATGGAGAAGTTCCACATGCAAATTGGTATACAGGACCAGAAGAGGAAAATTTTTCAACGAGAGCATACCAAAGCCAGAATCTTACTATTCACCAGTTTCCCCTTTTTCTTTTTTCTTTTTTTTTTTTTCCTTTGATAAGCCCTGGTTTCCCTCTCTTTTCAAAGGTTTTTCTTTCTTTCCTTTTAAAGGAAAGTTTCCGTTTCCAGTAATTACGTATATGTAATAAGATTTTTGAAATTCCTATCTTCTCTCTATCTTAAATACACCGACGAAAAAGATAGAGGTCGTGGTGGTGACATGCTGTACTTGCATTATTAATTCCGCTTTGTGAAAGGTTGAATTTTATTTTGATTATTGACGTTTAAAAGGCCTAGGACTGAGTCTGATATCCATTAATTAGTCTAAGGTAGTATTTGAAAGCCGGTGGAAACTATTGGTCAGAACTATTTTTATTGTAGCATGTGAGAGCTTTACACTGTAGCGATTTTTTTATTGGTACTGTAGCATGTAAAAATTTTATACTGTTTATAACTGAGTTTGTGGTGGGAACCACAGTTCCCACCACTATGCCAAACATGAGGTAAATTGGTTCTTCAGTCTCACAATGAGGACCTTGATTAAAAAACTATGATTTACCTATTATGCCTTACATTTTAAGTTTATTTAAACACTGTACCTATTATTTTTTATCTCATCAAAAGTATGCTTTTTGGTTATACTTAATATACAAAACTTATATTTTTTTCTAATCAATCTTTAATTTGGACATAACAAATTGTTGGAAATGCTTTCAAATTGAAAAATAAGATAGCTTTAACAACTTTAAAAAACAGTACAGTAAGGTTTTTTGACTTAAAAAATATATAAAATGCTTTTAAAAATAGAATTTTGTGTGTTTTTGTTTCTGTTTTCTTCTTATTTTTTAAAAGTTTTAATTTTTTTTTTTTACCTTTTGGTTGAAGTTAACTTAGTTATTTAAGGTCATAATTAACTATTAATTGAGGTAAGATATATATTTGTGTATTAAATTTTAAATGTATAAGTTTAATGAAATAAAAAAAACAAAAGGTATAATTTTTTATTTAACCTAAAGTAGAGGTTATAAAAAGACAAATATCCCTTTAAAAAAACATGTAATACTATATACGACTTAGTGAAAATTATATGAGAGAAGGAGGGAATTAGACTATCATTTATTGGGAATAAAAATAAATAGACCAAAATATAATAATATTTAGTAAATAGCCCACTTAGATTAAAACAAAGTTTATTTTGGCTTAAAATGACATAGAGAAAAATGCAAAACAACAAGATAAGGAAAAACAAAAATGAAAATAAAAAGAAGAAGAAAAAGACGAAAAAGAAAGAGGTAAATCTAAAAATTTAAGTATTTAAAAAGAACAAATGATTCAAAAAATGCTATGTACTTAAATATTTTTGAAAGTATACTATTTGTTTACAATAAGAATTGAAAATGTGTAATTTATTGCAATTGAAATTGTAATTTTATATTATGACGTAATTATTAAGAGGAAAGTCTAAGAGTCGGTTTGGAATGGTTTTTTTTAACCAGCTTTTAGCTTATAAGCATTTTTAGGATTGTTTGGATGGTCCTTTCCAATTAACTTATGGTTTTTATAAGCATAAGAAAAGTCAAGCCAAGGATGCTTTTTTCGCAATAGCTTGTTTTAAGTAATTTTTGGCTCATAAGGACTTTTTGGGATTGTTTGGATGGTCCTTTGCAATCAACTTGTGGCTTTTATAAGCATTTATTATTTTTTTTTTTAAAAAAAGGGAGGTTAAGCCAAAGGTGCTTGTGAAAAAAGCACTTACGAAAAATTTTTATTTACATTTTTTACCTTTTATTTAAGAAAAAAGATTAATAATTTTATTCATATCCCTGAATGACATTACATACCAATAAGAACTTTTGACTTATTTAGCTAAAAATGTTCACAACTCTTCCAAAATTTAAAAGCACTTTTTTATATGCTACCCAAATAACAACTAAAAAGCCCTAACATATGCTTTTTTTCTTTCATTCTTTCTTTTACTGCTTAAAAGTAAAAGCACAAGCCCTAAACATGCTATGAGTCGTCTTTTTTTTTTTTTTTTGAGAAAAGCACAAAAATGCTCTTTTAAAAGAGCACCTTTTCAAAATTGTCCTCCTAAATACTCCTTTCAAAAATTGTCCCTTTAATTAAAAAAGATGATTTATTAAAAAACTAAGTTATCTTTTTTTAATTAAAAAATGTGATACGTTAAAAGTCCAAATCACCCTCCTTCTCACTCGTTCATGTGGTAGATTAGTCCTATTACCGGGTGGGGGGGGTGGTTACCGGTTACCAAAGCGGAACTTAGTAAATGCCAAAGCAGGAACCTAGCCAGTTCCATCATATTTTCTTTGAAACAAGAAAATAACAATAGCCTCTTGTCACTGGCGCGAGTGTTGGAGCAAAACTTGGTATGTGTCAGAGCGAGAACTTACCAAGTACTATCATATTTTCTTTGAAACAACGCCTCTAGTTGCCTAGCATGGGGCATCAAAATGAAACATAGTATGTGACGAAGTAGGAACCTACCAAGTTCCATCATATTTTCTTGAAAGAAAAAAAATACAACCAGCCTCTGGTCTCCAGAGCAAGGTACTAGGGCGGGAACATTCAAGGTTCCATCATATTTTATTTGAAACAAAGAAATGTCAACCACCTTGGGTTGCTGTACGGGGTGCCTAAGTAGGAACCTATCAAATTCCACGTATGTTCTTTGAAATAAAGAAATGCCAACTGCCTCTGGTCGTTGACGTGGGGTGCCAAAGTGGAACCTGGTAAGTGACTGAAGGGGAACCTACCATGTTCCATCATAGTTTCTTTGAAACAAAGAAATATCAACTACCTTCAGTCATTCGATGTGAGGTGCCGAAGTGAAACTTGGTGGGTTTTCTGGGGCAAAAAGCTACTAGATTCCATCATCTTTTCTTTAGAACAAAGAAATATCAATTGCCTCTGATTGCGGCGGCGAGGAACCTATCAAGTTTTGGCCTAGAACCCACCAAGTGCCAATAGATTTTTTGGCAGAACCCACCAATTTTTGTCTTGAAACCTACTAGGTTTTAAAGCAATAAACCATTTCAAAAAGAAAAAAACTCCATGAAAATCACCACCATTAAAATCAAACTTCACACCATCTTTAACATTGCAGCATTGTGTATATGACCAAAATTTAAGACTAATCCATGAAAACCAACAAAAACAAAATAAAGAGAATCAAAAACACAAAATTACAAAATCAAAACAAAGAGAATCAAAACATTTCCAAATCAAAAGGAACTGGTCATGTGTTTATGTTCATTAAGACAATCTCGGAATCAATTCTGTGAAAAAAAATGACCAATAGTACAAAAGGTATTGTAGATGTATGCAATTAATATTGTTCATCTCAGGAGATGTTCATGATTATTCCTTTTTTTTTCACTTTTATGTGCTGTATTGATTTGAAATTTTGTGTTTTGACAAATTTTTATGATTAATCGTTCGATAATCAGACATCACATAATAGTTTAAATGAAATTATTTAACACCTGATATTCAATGACATCATCTCATAGGAATGAACAAGAAGCAAACTATAATTATTAACTCTATCTTACAAAACAAAAAAAAAATCGTACAACACTATTAGACGTATATGCCCTAAGGAGTAAAACTGTAATATATTTTTTGGGACATTTTTATCAATAAACAATTCATTCATTATTTAGAAACTAAATCTTGTTCTCTTTACATTCATATTTGTTGAATGTATGTTAAGCAAACAATAGTCTGAGACTATCAGTCTAAACCTTTAAGAATTTAGCATATGATGAACAGATTATACGAAAGATACAATTCTTAAGGTGACGGTATAAATCATAAGATCTACAATCGAGGGAATAAAGGTGCACCCTTTATTCATATAAAGATTGTTATGTTGTCTAAATCCCTATTGGGAGATGGTTTATCTTGACTATCAAAGGTAAACTCTGCGAATAGAAACATTGGCACATTGTCATAGATGACAATATATTAGATCGGGACATAAAGTGAATTGATTTTGATTAATAATTCTGTCTCGACAAATCGATTCACTTTAGACAAACATTTGTATTGTATCTTAATCTTGAGATGAATAGTGGACCTGTTATCTTGACTTGTGTCTTTTGATGTACCAAAGGGTGGCACCCACATTTTAATAGTGGTACACATGCCAGTACGTTGGAGGCATGACTCTTGATAGCGTAGACTTGTTATTCAAAGATATGGAATCTATAGCTCATCTTTAGGAGTAGTGATATCCTCTTATATGCGTTATCCTGTAATTGAAAAACTAGAGTACTCAACCATTTAGATACATAGGTGTAACCGAGTCGTATATCGTCTTTAGATGGTAAGTTTTTCGATGGTGAGATAATGGAACGTAAGATAAAAATAATTGGGAAGGTAAGATAAAACTTGTCCTTAAGCCGATTATGGATAATCCTATGGGGATATGATATATTATGATATGTCATGGAGACTTAGCTTTATAGGCTTCATAATTCTATATAGTCCGAGAGTGCAGCTCCAAGCTTTTAGTAGAGTAGCGTTAAAGTTAATAATTATGAAATGTATATCTGAGATATTGGGTTACATAATTATCAAGAGCTTGAACTATATAAGTCCATCAGGTCCCCTTTGCTAACTCACAAAAATCCTGTAATGATACGGTGTGCTTTTCCAATAATTGGTGACTTATGTCAGATTTATTAGATTGGTTGAAATTTGAAAGAATCAAATAATTTATATCTGTTTATCGGTTGAATTAATTTTGTGATAAAATTAATCCAAGATAAACTTGTTGAATTATTAAGATCGGATAATTCTTATCTATGTATTAGTTGATTTAATTGAATAAATTAAATCAAGATAAACTTGTATAATTATCAGGAATTCATTTATTTTCCTAGAGATTATCTAGATAAAGTTGTTTTAATTAGATAACTTCTCTATTAGGTTATTTGAATTAAAACTATGACGTTATCCTATAGAATCTCGGGTGAAAAATAAAAGATTCAGTGAAATTTTTATCGCAAGTTCGGCATGCCGTTCCTTAGGTTCGGTCTGCCGATGATGCAAGTTCAATGTGCCAGTTAGATAGATCGGTATGTCGATTGCACGATAAAAAGATCACGTGTTTCATGCAGATTTCGTTAGATATTGATCCAAATTTGATTCTAATTCGAATTTTACAGCATTATCTGATAAAGACTGACTCCTGGGGCCAACCTCTATAAAAAGGGAGTGAGTCTTATTATTATTTAGATTAGTTGAGGGATTAAAAGTGAAACTCTGTTGGAGAGATTCAAAAACTCCTTGAGAGCTATTGTTCACAAATCACGAACTATAGCTTTGGGTTCTCTCAATTGGTTGGAAGGAGAATCACTTGGTAGAAAAGCTAAACGATGTGAGCCTACACTCACTCTGATCGCGGATAGAGAATAGCAAAGAAGGCTAGTTGGTTGAGGTCCTTTTGGAATGTTACTTCTCTTCATTGATTGCAGAAGCTTTTCGACACACACAAAAGGTTAGTAAAATCTGATTAATTTATGCATATAGCATGTCAAACTTGTGTTTTAAAAAATACTCTGATATAAAAATTTTAAAATTCCGCTGCGTACTATTTTTCTAACAATTGGTATTAGAGCCATTGGTTTTTACATAAATTTACGAGTTTTGATCGTGTTATATGTGTAAATTATGTGATCTTGATCTCTTCTATGCTTGAATCTAATTTTTAGAGAGTTAGCATGCTAGGTTTTCTATATATTATATGTTGTCATGGATTATATGGTGAATGTTTATTAATTAATTATGGTTGATTAAATTATTTAATTAATTAATTTATTTATTTATATAGGTTATGGTTCCTTAAAGATTAGAATGTGTATCTAGGTTTTTCACGTAATTAGATGGCAGACTATAATCTCTGTCTAGGAATTATTATTTAATTTTAAATTTGCAAGAATTTGATAATTAAATAATTATTCAAAAAAGACGGATCTAGAAGGCAGATCTAGAAGATAGATGATGTCGCTTACAGGTATTTTTTGAGTCTCTAATTTTATATTTTTGAATTGTTGAATATAAAATTGATAAATTGTATTAGAAATTGTATTTTTTGAAAAGGGTAGTCTCTGCTCGGTTGGCATCTCGAACCCTCTAGTTTGATAGGCCGATGGTCGTAGATCGGTGGGCCAAACATGAGGTTTGACAGGCCATCAGCTAGGCAAAAATCAGGTGGCTCTGGCAGCAGGCTGAACTTCTAATTCGACAGGCCGATCTGTCATGAATCAGTAGTTTGATCTGTGATAATCGACAAGCTGAAGGGTCATGATCGGCAGGCCGATCACCTAGATCGGCTTGCCGGCAGAGAGCTGGAAATGCTTTTAGAAAAGGTGCAGTTTTAGTGTAGTTTTAAATTTATTTTTGGGACAATTCTAAGAAACATTAAATTTAAATATGATTGAAAATATGGAGTATTTGATTTATACAGGATTAAAAACTTGAAGATGGGAATTACATGAAGAAGGATATAGCTTGAGAATTCAAGCATGAAGAGTCGATAATATGTTTCGATTATTCTCTTGTAATTTTATTTGCTATTCTTTATGGCAGAATCATAATATTACGGTTATTTATTATTATTTTGCTTGTAGCTTTGCTTGTCTACATTGTAATATGATTTATCATATATATTGATAGCATGCCTATAGAATAGAGAGTGCCGCTCAATTAAAATTTGTTCATCATGTTTTTTTTTAAAAAAAAACCTTGATTTCAAAAGATTGAGTGGGAGAAGGTTTTCGAAGAAAGGACCTAAGGCCTCCATCATTGGTCCATAGGAAGAACATGGTGGTCCTGACTCCTAGGAAGGGATTTCTATCATGTACCAGATTGGATCTTCGAGAGGATAAGGTATTTTAGCATGATTTATGGTTGCACACCCCTAGGTGATGATTATAAATCATGAATAAAATATTGAAACGATAATTATACATTCATGTTAATTTTATTATTAACCTCCCCTAGGAGGTCTATTAATAAAATTAATGGCCAAAGAAGCAATTATTAATACATACTGGATCATATTGGTCCTGGATGGCATATATTAATCAGGAGGGAATCCGTGTTCCTAATTGAATTTGGCATGACTTCCCTAGGAGCTTGTTGAATTCTGAGTTAGGAATTATCGTTGTAAAGTTGTGATATTTTCAAGGTTTTGACACATAAACACATTTGTACGTTTTTACATGATTGTTATGTTACTAAATTATTATTGCATGTTTGCTGATGTTTGGTATATGATTCTTTATTGTAGATTAAAAATGTCTAAAACGCTTTATCTTTGATACTTAACAAAAACCAATTAACCAGAGAGAATTATAATGATTAGAAACAGAACTTAGATATCGTCATCTCCTTTGAGAAACTAAAATTTGTGCTGACAACCCCTTATCCTCTCAAGCCTATAGGAGATTCCACCAACGATCAATTCCAAGTGTATGATCATTGGAAAGATGCAAACGATCAGGCCCACTGCTATGTTATAGCCAACATGAACAACATATTGCAGGCTCAACGTGAGGATTATAAGACTGCTAAGCAAATCTTGGATAATCTGGAAGACATGTTTTGAGGGTAGGCCTTAACTAAGTGGCAAAGGGCGCTTCAGAAACTCTTAAACTATAAGCAGAGACTGGGGACATCTGTAAAGGAGCACATGATGTTGGTTATGGGTTCCTCGCTGAGACACAAACCAATGGAGCCGACATCGATGCTGAAACTCAGATGACTATGGTCTTTGAGACTCTATCAAAGGAATTTATTCCGTTTAGAGCTACATTTAATTTGAGCAATAGGTGGGATATGACCTTAACAGAATTAATAAAATAGTTACAAAAGTTTGAACTACTGATCAAGGAGTCTCCTGTTGGTGGAGGGGCCAATTTAGGGGCTGCTTTTGGTTCGAATCCTAATTCTAGGAATAGAAAGAAACAATGGGTCAAGAACAGGAAGTCTTCTATTCTTGCTAAGAACAAAAGCAAGAAGAAGAAGAAGAAGAATAACCCGAAGAAGCTAAAGTGCTTCTTCTACGGGAAGGTGGGGCACATCAAGAAGCATTGCAAAGACTTCCTTTCCAAAGGAGGTAGGTGTGATCTTCTGTATTTAGAAATGTTTAGTTAAGGAATCCATTAACATTTGGGTCATAAATTCTGGTGTAACTAATCATGTTTGTGTTTCTCTATAAGGCTTCAAAGAAACGAGAAGTCTACTTCATAAAGACTTCATGCTTCGGATGGGCGATTGTAACGCCCCTATATGGGGGTTAACAATTTTGAAATAAATAAAATGAAAATCAAAAAATAAAGATAAAACATCAAAGTAATTTACCCGGGACTTAAATAGAAACTCTCAAAATAAAAATAAAACATAAACAAATAAATAAACCACAGCTTAATGTAGCACCTTAAATTTTAATAATATACAACTGTCATCATCATCATTTCAACCCTCAATAAATCTTAATACAGTCACAGAAAGTAACAATTAATGCTTACATTATCATGCAGATCATTCTTTGCATTCGAAGCAATTCCAACGTAATATAACTACATAGCTTCCTCAACTATTTTTTTTTGTAACCATCTCACACTTAGTGAGTCCTAAAAAGAGGAAAATATAAGAGAATGAGCGACAACATGCTAAGTAGGGAAAACCATTACTCACCTTAAGGTTTTATTCTTTACCCTATTAAATCTGCATGGTTAGTTAGTTTTCATCATTATCCAAATTATGAGATTTATTATGATCATATTCCGTGGATACCATAGTTAATCATTACCAAGTTTTATACATATACATATATACAATATTATCATTCATCATTATTCCTAGGCATCCACATTATATAAAGTATTACTCAACTTATCGAAACCCAAATGAGCGCACTTGGTGACACTCTAAACATTCCGAGAGTGTTCCGGTGAGGGGACATCAAGTCTCGAATCCTCACCTAGTCGATTCCTATACAGTGTGTTCTGGGACTTTCAACCCAAGGGAGCGTCATCACCTCCCCCCTATTTTACCTTTAGGGTATTCGTGTCCAAGGACGTAACCGCCGCCCTCTTCATGTCTCACTATTTCTCAATGTTCAATCATTATTTATAGAGTCAATTTTCCTAACCATGCTTCCCAATTTATAACAACATATGTTAATTCATTATGTTCCTCGCTAATCAATACAGGGTGAGTTCATGTCATAGTTTCATATGTAATTCTCATATAATAGCAGTTCACCATAGATACATATATCTTGTGGTAAAACAATTAATTTTCATTCCATAAAAACCTTACAAAAGATGAGTAATAGAATCCCTACCTTTCAAGCTTCTCAACAATCTTTTAATCTCGAAATTAATTAGCGTTAGCTCCATACACCCTTGATCCTAAGTCATGCATAAAGACAATTAAAACTAAAACACAATATATAATCACATCCATAAATGAATTATGTGTAAATCTACATATTTTAGTCTCTAATAAGATTCATAAATCACTTAGGATAGTGTTAGAAAGGTTGCAAGGTATTAAGGGATTAGAAGGTGAGCAAAGTTGGGTTCACTATCTACAATTGGCACATGGATTAACAGGTGGTTTACTTAAGGTAGACGGGTGATATACTGTCACTGATAGGTTTACTAGCTTTCAATCCGAGAATTGAAAAATTTATAGAATATAAAATACAACTCCGATTTAGGCTCATGATAGCTTGTTGGAAAGCTTAGGATGTCTACTTTTTAAATATGCAAACCAATTTACAAAATTCATTTTCCTCAAATCCCAGAATTTCAAGAAAGAGCCACTGCCCATGGAGGTATTACAAAGTTTATGGAATGTCAAGTTCTTCTTTAACTCAAAGCATATTACCTTGATCAAAATCCCAAAATCATTCCAAAATATCCAGCATGTATTATATAATCATCATAAACATATTCTTATGAGTTTTATACTAAAATCATCATCAAACCAAAATAAAGGTTGGTTGTCGGTTTTAATTCAAGACTCAAGTTTTTGTTCATAAATGCTCAAATATGCATGCTAACATAATTAGAAATTTGCATGAACTTTGAACACGAAAATTATACATTAAAGATGGAGAAACACATACTAAAAATCAAGTTTGAATTAAAAAAAACCTACCTCAAAACTTCTTTGAAAAACACCAAAGTTTGGGTAAAAATCAAGCTTGAATTGACTCTAAAACAACTTCAAACATGGCTAGGAATTTTAGTTACTTTGGCTGCAAAGAGAGATTTATGCTTTGTGTCTTTAGTTAGAAATTGAAGTGAGAAAGGGAGAGAATGAGAAACTAGAGAAGAAGGTGGTGATGATTGAATAAAAATGCATCAAAATAATTGAGGAGCGGGAGATAATTGTAGGTTTATGGGGAAAGTGGTAGGAAGAAACAAATGAGCATTAAATGAAAATATTATCATGTCTCCCCTGGAGACTTTTAGCAAATAATGCCAACATAATTAAAGGGGTAAATGGGGCAAGTTATGGAAGAAGATGAAGGAAGCATTAAAAAGGTGGTTGAGAAAATATATCAATGTCTCCTAGTAATTGAGGTGAATTAATTCTATATCCCCTACGGAGACCTTTGGCCAACTGAGAAAGAGGCTACTTAATTGAGCATTAATGTAGGGGTACAAGGTTGGTAGAAGTGAGTTATAGGTAAATTTTGAATGTTTCCTATGGAGACTTGATAAGAAATACTAAAGTGACATTTTATTCATATGATTTTTATAAAAATCATACCCGTTAAAATAACGGGTATTTCAATGATAGATCCTTGGTCTTAGCGAAAGAAGTGGGAGATGTCCATCTTTATTTTGATAATTATAGGTATTTAATTTTACGAGATTATTTTTATGTTCCTAAATTTAAAAGGAATTTAATTTTTATAGCTTGTTTATTTAAAGACTCCTATTTGGTTTCTTTTAATAATAAAGTGGTGATTCATGAAAACAAATCTTTTATCTACCCTAGATGAATGCAAAATAATCTATATTTTATCAAACCTAAGATATTAACTCTAAAAAACTTAAAACTTCTCATTCTAATAAGAATTATCTTTGGCATTTACGCCTTGGTCATATTAACCTGAATAGGATTCAAATGTTGGTAAGGGATGGACCTTTAAGTCACTTAAAGGTGAAATCTATACCTCAATGTGAATCTTATTTGGAGAGTAAAATGACCAAAAGACCATACGGGTCCAAGGGCAATAGGGTCGAAGGGGTTCGAGAACTTGTGTATAGTAATGTTTGCAGACTGATGAACATCCGAGCATGAGAAGGGTATGAATTTTTCGTCACTTTCATTAATGATTAGTCAAGGTATGGGTATGTGCACCTGATGCACCACAAAAACGAAACTTATGACAAGTTTAGGGAGTTTCGTGGTGAAGTAGAAAAACAATTGGGTAGACCCATATAGGCACTTCGATCCGATCAAGGTAGAGAATACTTTTCTGATGAATTTTTGGGACACTTATTAGAGAATGGGATTTTATCCCATTTGACTACATCGGGCGCTTCGCAACAGAATGACGTAGCAGAGAGAAAAAATAGGACTTTATTGGACATAGTTAGGTCCATGATGAGTTATTCATCATTGCCTTTATCCTTTTGAGGATATGCATTACAAACCGCATGTTATCTTTTGAACAATGTGCCTTTAAAATCGGTCCCTAAAACTCCTCACAAGTTATGGATGGGCAAGAAGACATCCTTAAACCATATTCACATATGGGGATGTCCAGCTCACATCTTGTTTAAGGATGCGAATAAGTTGAAAGTACTTTTGGAAGTTTTCGTATTTATAGGATATCTAAAAGGGACTAAAGGGGGTTATTTCTATAACCCAAAGGAAAATAAAATCATAGTTTCAACTAATGCAACTTTCCTTAAGAAGAGTTACATGGACGACTTTAAGCCTCGAAGCAAAGTGGTGCTTGAGAAGTTAAGCAATGATCCAATCACTCTGGAGGTTTCGGATGAAACTGTTTCGATCGGTGTAGAAAAACCAAACAAACCTAAACAACAACCTAAGGGGCTTTAGCATAGTGGGAGGATCGGGCATCAACTTGAAAGGTATATGTTCAATGGTGAGGCATTCTTGACTGAACCAGATGAACATGATAAGGATTCTTATACTTACGCAGAGGCTATGGAGGATGTTGATTCAAAACTCTGGACAGAGGCCATGAACACAGAGATGAAGTATATGGAGACTAATCGGGTTTGAGAGCTTGTAGATCTTTTCGAAGGGGTAAAACCCATAGGGTGTAAATGGATCTACAAGAGGAAAAGAGGAGAGGATGGAAAGGTTGAAACCTTTAAGGCTAGACTGGTAGCTGAGTGCTATACACAAAAGGAAGGAATCGATTGCTAGGAAACCTTTTCACCTGTAGCCATGCTTAAGTCCATACAGATTCTCTTGTCCATAGTTGTCGCTCTTGACTATGAGATTTGACAGATAGATGTCAAGATGACTTTTTTAAATGGCTATCTTGATGAGTCCATTTATATGAAACAACCAGACGGGTTCAAGGACAAGGGTTAAGAGGGTAAGGTTTATAAGCTGCTAAAGTCAATTTATGGACTTAAGTAGGCTTCCTATTTTTAGAATATAAGATTTGATCAAGTGATCAAGACTTATAGGTTCTCACAAAATGTGGATGAGCCATGTGTTTACAAACACATTAAAAATGGGAAGGTGATTTTTCTACTGCTCTATGTAGATGACATTTTGCTAATTGGCAATGATGTTAGGGCATTGTCATAGGTCAAATTATGGTTCACCAAGTAGTTTGACATGAAAGACTTGGGTGAGGCTAATTTTATTCTTGGTATCTAGATCTTTCGAGATAAGAAGAACAAAATGATAGCTTTATCCTAGGCCGGCTACATAGATAAGATTCTCAAAAGGTTTGCAATGTAAGATTCCAAGAAAGGTGGACAACTATCTAGGTCTGAAATTACTCTTTCTATATCCAAAGTTGGATGAAGAAAGAAAATACATAAAGAGTGTGCCTTATGCTTCGGTAGTAGGTAGTCTCATGTATGCCACGCTTTGCACATAACTGGATATTTGTTATGCAGTTGGGATTGTAAGTCGATTTCAGGCGGATCTGGAATCGAACCACTGGGTTATAGTTAAGCATATTTTTAAAAACCTGAGAAAGACTCGAGGGTATATACTTGTGTATTCGGGTGAGGATTTGACTCCTCTAGGATACACTGACTCAAATTTTTAATTCTACCCAGATTCTATGAGATCAACTTCAGGTTTTGTGTTTACTCTAGGTAGCGGTGCCATCAGTTAGAGAAGTGTGAAGTAAGATTGCACTTTAGATTCAACGATGGAGGCCGGGTATGTGGCAGCTAGTGATGCTTCGAAAGAAGCAGTATGGCTCCATAAGTTCCTCGAGGATCTTGAAGTAGATCAGGGTATGGATAAGGCGGTATCATTGTACTGTGATAATAGTACGGCGATAGCTAATGCTAAGGAACCAAGATTTCACAAGAAAAGTAAGCATATTGATCAAAAGTATCATGTGATAAAGGACTTCGTCGAGGGCTGGCATGTCACAGTGTATAAAATTGCTTCAGAGGACAATTTAGCTGACCTATTTATGAAGACACTTATTGGGAGAGTCTTCGACAGATATGTGGAAGCTATGGGAATGTGAGATTTGTCATGTTTACTCACTTAGTGCAAGTGGGAGATTGTTAGACATGTATGTCCTAAGGAGTAAAAATGTAACATGTTTTTGGAGATATTTTTATCAATAAACAATTCATTCATTATTTAGATACAAAATCTTGTCCTCTTTACATTTATATTTGTTAAATGTATGTTAAGCAAACAATATATGAGACTGTCGGTCTAAACCTTTAAGAATTGGGCATATGATAGATAGATTATGCGGAAGACACGATTCTTGAGGTGGCGGTTTAAATCATAAGATCTGCAATCAAGGGAATAAAGTTGGGTGCTTTATTCATGTAAAGATTGTTATGTTGTCTATATCCCTATTAGAAGATGGTTTGTCTTAATCATCGAATGTGGACTTCATGAATAGAAACATTAGCACATTGTCATAGGTGACAATAAGTTGGATCGAGACATAAAGTGAATTAATTTGGATTAATAATTCTGTCTCGGCAAATCGATTCACTTTAGACAATCATTTGTATTGTATCTTATCTTGAGATGCATAGTAGGCCCGTTGTTTTGACTTGTGTCTTTTGATGTACCAAAGGATACCCACATTTTAATAGTTGTATGCATGCCGGTACGTTGGAGGTGTGACTCTTGATAGCGTAGACCTGTTATTTATAGGTATGGAATCCATAGCTCTTCTTTAGGAGTAGTGATATCCTCTTATATGCGTTATCTTGTAATTGAAAAACTAGAGTGTTCAATCATTTGGATACATAGGTGTAACCGAGTGGTATATTGTCTTTAGATGGTAAGTTTTTTGATTATGAGATAATGGAAAGTAAGATAAAAATAATGACGAAGGTAAGACAAAACTTGTCTTTAAGTCGATTATGGATGATCCTATGAGGATATAATACATTATAATATGTCATGGAGACTTAGCTATATGGGCTTCGTAATTCTATATAGTTCGAGAGTGCAACTCCAAGCTTTTAGTAGAATAGCGTTGGAGTTGATAATTATAAAATGTATATCTGTGATGTTGGGTTACATAATTATCGAGAGTTTAAACTATATAGGTCTATTAGGTCCCCTTTGCTAGCTCACAAAAATCCTGTAATGATACGACGTAACTTTTTAATAATTGGTGACTTATGTCAGATTTATTAGATTTGTTAAAATTTGGAAGAATCAAATAATTCTTGTCCGTTTATCGATTGAATTAATTTTGTGACAAAATTAATTCAAGATAAACTTGTTGAATTATTGAAATCGGATAATTCTTGTCTGTTAATTAGTTGATTTAATTGAATAAATTAAATCAAGGTAAACTTGTAGAATTTATCAGGAATTCATTTATTTTCCTAGAAATTATCTAGATAAAGTCATTTTAATTAGAGAACTTATTTATTGGGTTGTTTAAATTAAAACTATGAGTTTATCCTATAGAATCTTAGGTGAAAAATAAAAGATTCAGTGAAATTTTTATCGCAGGTTCGACATGCCGATCGCGCGATAAAAAAAAAAAACACATTTTCACTCGGATTCATCAGATATTGATTCTAATTCAAATTTTGAGGCATTATTTGATAGGGACTGACTCTTGGGCCCAACCTTTATAAAAAGGGAGTGCGTCTCATTATTATTTAGATTAGTTGAGAGATTAAGAATGAAACTCTGCTGGTAAGATTCAGAAATTCCTTGAAAGCTATTATTCACAAATCACAAACTATAGCTTTGGGTTCTCTCAATTGGTTGGAAGGAGAATCACCTGGTGGAAAAGCTGAACGACGTGAGCCCACATTCACTCTGATTGTGGATAGAGAACAGAAAAGAAGGCCAGTTGGTTGAAGTCCTTTTAGAATGTTACTTCTCTTTATTGATTACAGGAGCTTTCGACACACATAAAATAGTTAATTTATGCATATTGCATGTCAAACTTGTGTTTTGAAAAATACTCTGATATAAAAATTTTAAAATTCTACTGCGTATTATTTTTCTAACAGACACAACAACAATTAATCAAGGAAACCACCATTGTAATAATCCAATGAAGCATAATATCTTGTTGACGATAGAAAAAAAAAAGTGTTACTCGAAGAACAAATTGAATCATAAATGGATGATAGGATAACTATATGATCATCAAAATAAATGGACAAAAATAGCGAGTTTACTCCTTGATGCGGAGAATAAAAGAGAGGCAAAACCAAAAACGAAATGAAATGTAACTTTTGACGGCCGTTGTCCAAGCGTTAAACGATTGCCTCCACCATCCCTCCCCTAGCAAACTAGTCCTTCACGATCTTCATTTTCATCACACGATCCTGAATTGGCAATCTCCACCTCAAAACCATAAAGATCCCAACCATCTTTTTTGTCGATTCCTCCTCCTCCTATAGATGATTGTTGTTTTCATCGAATCCATATACCGGTGGCAGCAACGCGTTTTTTAAGGCCCTTGCTCACTAGAATCTCCTTCATCTATCGATTGAATCCCTTACTGTTCCTCATCGATTTCAATGCCATAAGACCTCCAAACAATTTGCCATTGAATAAAACTTGAGGTACCGAGGAACTCGGCTTACCTTAGATGAACTTGGCGAGGTCTCAAAAGAGAGAGTTAAGGAGGCCAAGTAGTGAAGAGAGGAGAGAGTAGGGCAAAGAAAGGTGGAGGAGGCGGAGGGAGAGAGAGAAGGCGGATGGGAAGAGAACCAGAAAGAGAATACAAGAGAGAGGGAGAAAGGATAGAGAAGGGGTAATATATTATGGTTTGTTGTGATAAAGGTAAAAAGGTCAATTGAAAGATAATATTAAAGGGAAAATAAACATAAAAGAGGTGGTTTTGAAAAGTAAAAGAAAAAAAAAGGGCAATGTTGATAAAGAGTGTTAATAAAAGGGCATTATGTGTAATTTTCTATCTTTCTCTCTCTTTTTTTTAAAGGAGAAGTCGAGTCTTTTCCTTTAAAGGAAACTAAAAAATTGGAAACTCATTTTAAGAGATTCATAGGTGCAAAATGAATTTTAACCTCAGGAAAACAAAAAAAAAAAGTTAGGTAATCTTCTTTTGTTGTCTTTTTATTATTTTTTTAGTAATTAATATTTTTTATAGACAATCAGAATTCAATACCTTTGATTAATTGTTAATGGCGTGCCACATCAACGTTCTCGTTAGCATTGTAGACAGACTTAAATAGAAGGTATTAAATTCTTGAGTTCAAGAACTATCTAATTATGTGATAAAATTGGCTACAAAAACTAAGGCTGAAGAGAAAAGAAATTTAAAACTACTCATGAATTTATCCTTCTTTTTAACACATCTTTTTAACATATTATCTAAATGAATATCCAATTTTTATGGAACATTCTAATAGTTGTCAAGTCGTTTTTGAGGGAACACGCATATCTAAATCACTATCAAAATTTATAATTTTTTTTCACATAATTAACTCATTGTAGAAACATATTAATTATAAGCCTAGGATGCGAACAGGAAATTTATAGAGTATGTAGATATTCATCACGCCGTAACGTATATATGTCTATAAAAAAGGAACAATTAAAAATATTTGTTTTTTATCTATACATACATATATAAAAGAGCCAAAATTACTTTGGACACTTCTTCTCCAGTTGTCACATACAACCCTTTCATTTTTTTTCTTTTACTTTTTGTTATCTTTTTTTTTTCTTTTATTTTTCTAATTTTTTTCTTTTTTATGTTTGATTTTTCCTCTAAAACTCTTATACACTTTCGGATTTTTTTTTAAAACACATTTTTTTCCTCCAATTTGCTTATATTACAAATATTTTCTTTTAAATGTGTCTTTATTTGTCTAATTTGTTATTGTATGACCTTTATTCTATCAAAATGACTCTTATAACTTTTTCTTAGTTAATATGCTCAAAAATTTTTTAAAGTCTGTCTTTAAACTTTTTTTTACTCAACTCTTTGAGCAATTATTTTCTGATAAATATCTTTCTCTAATTTATTCTTGTGGCGATAATTTTTCTTAAACGTATCATATTTAAATATTCTTAAATATATAAAATGGTATACAAAAAGATAAAAATTAATGTTTAAAATTCTGAAACATGGATGGAATATATAAAGTTAATCCATGACACTTAACTAGTATAAAAAAAAAAAGAACAAAAAAAAAATGTTTGTTACTCTGCACCTAACTAAATAGTTGTTTCCCATTTTGATGCCAAATATAATATAATATAGTAATTTTAGTCAATTAATATATATATGTATTTATGTATATGTGTCTATACACACCCACCCCAGTAACAAGTTTTAGTCAATTAATTCAACAAAAAACATGGTTTTTTTTTTTTTTTTGCTAAATCAACAAAAAAATAGTTAATTAATTAGTACAGTGTGACAATAATTTTATTTTCAATCACTTTTTTTTCCTAATTAATTCACATGACAAATCACGAGCGCCCCAATTAAATTGTTTTTCTTGATCATCTGCTTAATAACTCTTTTTAAGAAAAATTTCTTCAAGAATAGTTATATGTCATCTAAAAGAATCTAGTAGTTGCTGTTGCTTTTCCCCCTAAAGATATATTAATATAAGTATATAACTAAAATTAATTACTCATAAAGTCCTATATATTCTTGCAAAAGAAAAACAAAAGGAAGCCAAATACAAAATAGAGGTGAACTTATCATACAAATTATTTGCAAGTCACCGACCTAAAAACAATATGATACTGATGATATCATGGCAGCCGAGTGTAGACCATTCCTCTCTCTCTCTCTCTCTCTCTCTCTCTCTCTCTATCTAGAAGTCTTGTTGCTAATAAACATGCCTCTTCATGCTTTACAGGGAATAGATAGCTCATAAACAGTGCCAAAGTCATGTATTTTGCTATCTTTTCCCCTATTGTAGGGGCGTTTAAGTTTTGATTCATGAAAAAGTTTGTAATCGGACACAAATAACTATCATGAATTTATAATCAAAATGACAAACTTTGTTGATCTGCTTTACATTGTATGAAACTTTTTTGGGATCAATCCATGTGTGGTTCTCGATTGAATTGTTCAAGAAATGTTGATATGACTCACCCACGTTAAATTCAGATACCTGTGATCCACCTTTATCTTTTAGTTTTGTTTTATTGACTGCATGAGGTTGATTCTCACTATTTAATGCTTTATGACACTACTAAAGTAGTTAAAGTCAGTCCCCTATTTTACAGGACATATGATTCTGGCAAAATAAATTTATGATTTTATATTTATTTTTAGCGTCTATAAAATTATACCAAGCGACAGGATTTGATATAAATATAACACTTTAAAACAAGATAATGCTAATAATTTGTTTTTTGGTTACTGGCACTATTGCCCAATAAACACATTGCACTTTTTGCACTTTTGTAGCTTACCATAAGCTTTTAATTTTTACAAGTAGTATTTCAAATTTTGAAATATATGGCGAGTTATCCCGTTGTTGGCCATATTAGTTTTTTTTATAGTAAATTTACATTTGATTTTCACATTGGTCATTAATTAAGAATAAAAAAGGTCTTTTTTTTTATATAAATGTTAACCTAAATTTATATTTGAAAACAAAGTTAATTTAATATTTTCTATTGTGATAAAAAATTAATTAAAGATATGAATCACAATAAATTATGGTTAAAAGATATAAAAATATCCATTAATATCATCAATCAACTATTCTTGTATCAATTTCAAAAAAAAAAAAAAAACTAACATTGTTATCAATAATATCAATTTTAGTCAAAAACTTACATTGTTATCAGTAAGGGTAATTTGCTATAGATTTATAAGTTCATGGATTATTTTGTCAAAATCAAATATTCATAAGACAAATCATATAAATGTGAGATAAATTTATGGATGTTTGACACATTGGGTTACACAAATTAAAGTATAAAGTTGTTATATGCTAAGTATAAAGCAAACAATAACTTCAGTATAAAGATCTCATATGTCATATCACACAGTATTTGAACTAATTTTTTTTTGGATCAAACCTGTTTGCCAAATCCTTTTTCAGGGGAACTCTGAATCGGTAATAGAACAATGGAAATTTTACAAACGTCAACCCAAGTAGTAGTCTAATGATTCCACTTTAACCGTATTGAAGTTGAGATTTGATCTGATACTTATTGAATAATTAGTTATTTATTTAATTAAAGATGCGTAGTTATTTAATTGCCTCATGTGCCAACTTAATGCTTGGTGTATCCGGTGTCATATGCTGTATAGTTCTTCAATATATTTATTCATGTACCCAACACAAACATGGGTGTAAATATTGGCAAAATTTTAAAAATTTTAGTGAAAATTTTAAAAATTTTAAGGCACAAAATATCTTTCTACTGTTATATCGATTTCGACAAAATATAAAAAATATCAGAAATATCGGCAAAAATATCAATATCAAAAAATTTGTAGTGTATTTTGTACAAAATTTTGGTACATATCGTGAAAATTTCGACCAATTTTTGGTAATGTCAAAAATTACAAATCTAATAGTTTTTTTCCTGTAAATAATCTACCAATAATTTATATTTTCAATGAATGAATATTTGTCCTATATACATTCGGACGATAAATTTTTTTTTATGAGTTTACAATCAATGAATTTAAGATCTAATTATAGTAGCTCCTCTAATAAGGCTCCTTATACTTATTATCCATATAATTAGAACTTTAAAATTATGATTATCCTCATCTGAGTATATCACCACCATTTCAAGCAAACAATTGAAAGAATTAATAGTTTTCCACTTATGAAAATACAGTGGGAAGAAGTTAACAAACTTACATATGGCATATTCCTAAGTATATTCAGCACTACTTAAATAACATGTCATAGCATAGATATTGTTTAGAAATAATAGTAAATTAATCTCTTGTGCAGAAAATTAGGATGCTACACGTAAAAAAAAAAAAAAAAAAAAAAAAAAAAAAAAAAAAAAAAAAACTCCTTTCACGAATATGAAGTGACTACACCAAATTATTGATTGTCCTAATTGTTCATTTCAAGAATATGTGTAGATATTTGGTGTTTAGTTGAGATTTTAATTCTTATGTGCTGTTAGGATATAAAACTCGAAAATAACGTTTAGAAACATTACTTCTTAATCAGTATTTATTAATCTTATTGTTGCTGTAGCAGTAGTAGTTGTTGTTATTGCTGCTTGTGATTTAAAGAGGAAAACTTCATACCAAATTAAAAAGTTACAAACACTAATAAACCATGAATGACCTTAACATGCAAGGAGATTCAGCGCCAAACATAAAGTTAATCTGCCACTAATTTTGTTAAAATCGTTAAAGGATGAAAAATATACCAAGTTCCAACAACGGAAAAAACAACACACCAATATTAAGCAAGCATATGAGTCGAATAATACCTTTTATGGTTAATTGATAGAAACTTCTGATGGACCGAAATTAAGAAACCTACAACGTCATGTATAATGAACAAATTTAGTAGACTATTGGATAAACAAGTGTAATTCCCATTTTCCCCCCCTTTTTGTAATCAACTTATCATAGAGATGGATTAAAATCAAAATGTTTCGGGTTAATTAAAACTAGTACAAGTTTTACATATATATATTTTTTATATTCAGTTACATATATATATATATATATATATATATATATATACACCAATGCTATTATTCCTGTGTGGCTTAAAAATTATCGGAGAGGTGTTGCAATCGTATCTAGTAGACTTGCACATGCAGTTTGTCATAAAATTATTAAATAGTTTCTCTTTTCTTTTTTTTTTAGCTCGTTCAAAAGTATAGTGCATATATTACAATTCTTGCAGTATATTACTGTATATTACTTTTGACGCGTAAAAGCCAATTCTACACGTAATGTTGTCAAGAAACAACGTGCTCATTAGTCCATTTCGTATTTCTTTTTCTAATACGTCCAAACTAAAAGGACTGAGGGTTAGAACGTATAAAAGCCATTGGGTAAAAAGATGGTTAGAAAGCGGTTGTGATAACTCATGATAACAATAAGTTGATATCTTATTTGCCTTCACTTTCTACTTTGTATTCATGTGTTACATAGAATGGTACTTTTGCCGAGAGGCCTCCATTTAAAAAGTCATATAAATTAATTATAGAAGCAGCATATATATATATATATATATATATATATAATTATGCTCTTGGACTTTTGTAGCTCAACTATGTTCAACAAAACATCAATTTCGTAGCTCAACTATGTTCAATAAAACATCAATTTTTAGGGCAAAAAAGTAGCATAATGAGGATATCTTGAGCTACAAACAACCATAATTTCTTCGTGGATAATATTTCTGGACCCTAATCACTTTAACTTGCAAATTCCATGTGCAGTGCTGAAGAATATTGTGAAGTTTGGTTGCGCCAATTAATGGGCAATTTGTCCCTTGCAAATGGACCCAGCATGCACTCATTGTGCAACATAGTGCACTTTTGCAACTTCCTTCTGTGCAAAAACAAACAAGCAGGCGCTTAGTCATCTGAATTCGTCAAATTACCAATCCATGTCACAAATGAAGATCTTCACTTCTGCAGAACCTTTGGCAGAGTCAGAATTTTTTGTCTAGTAAGATAACCAATCATATAAAGAAATATATATATTTCAATCTTTTAGTGGGACACAATTATGATTTTCTAATTAAAAAAAAACACAATTATATTTTTGCCCACAAGATAAAGATGTAACTAAAATTTTTAAAAAGATTTATGACTAAGTTTTCCTTAAAAGAAAAAAAATTAAGCAAGAGTACGTGCCTAAATAGCATGTGACTCTACCATAAAGAACCATTCATATTGATTCCAAAATCTGCAGCGCCTAAGAGGACAGTGCGGTAAAATTATTCTCAAGCCTGACAAAATTTGATTTCCTCATGGTTTTGATCATGTTTGATACTAATGTAGCCTTTTTTAGTTTAATAATAAAAGCTACTTTCCTCCTCCATTTCTACATTTAAAATAAGAAAATATATACTAAATATATCGCAGAGATGAGTTGGGATCGAGTTACCAGTTGTGATGTATAGAGGTACGCTTTAAAATTTGGTCGAGTTGATAGATGATGAGAACAAGGGATTAAACTTGTTTGTGACCCCTCCAAATTATCATTTATGTTGCAATACCCGCATAATTAAAGCCATTTTAATCATGGTTTTATCGCTTGATTAATGAATAATACTAAAGTGGATTTATAATCGCCTAAAAAGAAGTACGCAAATTTCGGTTTTGGATAGAGACTTTAAGACTAATTAGTGACTAGTCTACGTGTATTCTGTCTTCTTAGGGAGAAAAAGCTAATACATGATCCAATGCGTAGACATGACAGAGAAAGAAGAGGAAAATTTTCTAGTATTTTGACGCTTGGGAAAAACTGCATGCATGAACCATAAAGTGTACATGAAGAAAAAAAGGAGAATAAAAATTCTTTTTTTAAGCCAACTTGGTATTAAAAAAAATCAAAAGATAAGGAAAAAAAAGGGGGGAAAATAACGTCATGGAGAAAAAGAAGCTTGAGATAGATTGCGTACGATG
>CAMOHE010050027.1:0-34341 GCA_946598075.1 Artocarpus hirsutus | reverse complement strand
AAGATTTGCCACGATTTGCTAATTGAGCATGGGTTTTGTTCTAATGGAAATTAATTTTTTTTAATATAATTTATAGACTTGAGAGAATTTATCAAAACAGCTTCCACCGCCAGCCACCATGTGGCGTCGCATCCGAAGGAGAGAGCCAAATCAGTGGAGTGTTCAAGGAAGAACAAAACAAAATTTTTTATTTTTTATTTTTTTTCGAATTGATCTCTTCCCTGTCTCTAAATTTGCATAAGAATATCAAATTGCGCACCATAAAAAGCCACAAATCGACAGTTCAATCCAAAAAACTCCACAATGAACTCTTCGAATTCGTCTTTCATCACGTTGATGCGGGAATGGCACCATTTGAAGTTGAAGCCATGGCGACTGTTGAGAGCAAATTGCTGCTCTTTCGAGGACAAGAGGATCCTCGACCATCTTAGTCGACTGCGCCGGCCATTGAAGTCTTCGGAGCTATCGAAGATGAGCGCGCTAAATGCTGTCCTTTTAGAGGCTGTTGTTCGCTAATTTGAATCGGCCGTCGTTGAGGATCAATGAAGACCTAGTGCAAAATTTAGTCCCAAGTTGTATGATTTTCAGTTGAGAAAGAGAGAGAAATGTGGGGAGAGGAGAGAGATATTGTGAGGGGAAGAAAGAGATCAAGAGGGGGCATCTCATACATTATGAAAAAGATAGTTTGGGTAAGATGCTACTTGATTTGAAAATAAGTTATTCTCTACCATTATTTAAACCCTTTAGTTCAAGCGACTCCTCTATGTTTTGGCCTTAATATCCAGAATTTTTACGATTTTTTTCTTGTTTTACACCCTTAAAATTTTTTATCTGCAATTTTTCCTTACTTCGTCCCCTTGAAAGTTTCAATTATGCCCCAAATTTTAACTTCAAATTTTAATATACTTATATTTCATACTTAAAATATCAAATAAATAAAAAATCAACTAGAATATTATATGAATTCATAATATTGTGAACAATAAACTTCAAAAAGCAAATTAAACTCAAGTAAAATAGTTGTAACCTTGTTTAAGTTGAGACTCATGATTTAATTTACGTTCCCCTCTGAAACTTCTCTTGCTGTGTTACTGCTTATTTATGATAAAAATTAAAAATTGCTTTATACAGTTTGTTAAAAGGAGTGAAATTGAAAAATATTTTTTTAATATTTTAAAGTTTCATATCTTTGTGTCAATATTGTTTAAGCCAACAAGTATTGATACGTTAATTTTCAAATACCTTTAAATTTTTTTATTCTACATCAATTTTTAATACTATTCACAAAAATGTAGTACTAATATCTTCATGGATATTTATATTTTTATCTTAGTTGAAATTTACATTAAAATTGAAATTGGATTTGCGATTCAATTTGCCTTTTTTTTTTTACGAGAATCTGGAAATTCGAGGAGTATCAAATCTATTGAATTGAAGTGGATAAAGTGGAGAAATTTAAATTTTGAAGTGGTAAGGTGAGACCTTTTTGAGGAGACAAAGTAAGGCTGACCCATAATTTAAAAGGCATGGTGCGGAGAACACAAAATTCAATTACGATTCTATCCTCGTAGTACCACACGAGAGCGTATGTGCTATTTTCTATTTGGTTTTGACAAAAAATAAAGTAGAGGATTAAAGGTGGGAGAAATTCAAAGTCTAAGATAATAAAATATGATCTTTTAAAGTTTAGGGGCAAATTAAGGATTGTCCCCAAATTTAGGGGCATGAGTGTAAATACCCTTTGTTCTATGATTTTTTTTTTTTTTTAGTATTTAGTGTAAATTACATTTATAATTTAAAAAAAATATATTTGAGATTCATTAATAAAGAGTGAGTTTAGATTTCATGTCATAGAACACAGGTTTAGGATGCATATTTTTGAAGTTCATGAGGTGGCTTTTAATAATTTCCAAGTAATAAACCAAATGTGATCTTCCAAGCGCCACAATGATAAAAATGCTTCTAGAACAAAACACCATTGTCTCCTGAACACATCATCATTTTCAATTTGCATTTGTCCTATGAACTTTTAGTTTTGGCAATTTGCACCTTGAATGTGTAAATTTGTTGCAAATCATTTCTATTAATAACTATGTTAATTTTTAATAGAAATTGACATGTAATTCTTATATGAGTTGTGAATCAATGACATGAATGATCACTTTTATGTATTTTAGCATAAATTTATAGGTAATTAACACCAATGGCTCCTAAACTTTGGGGTCTCTCCTATTTTGCCCCATAAACTTTAAAAATCATCACTTTGCCCTTTAAACTTTGAAAACTCTTTACTTTGTCCCTTGAACTTAAAAAACCTACTTTTGCCTCCTGAACTTTTAAAGTTCTTCACTTTGCCCCTTGAATCTCTAACTTTTTGTTCAATGAGACAGAGTTAAGCTTACGTAATTTGCACACGGGTCACTTGTAAGGGTAAATATAAGATTTTATCACTCTTAAGTTTTATTTTATGTTTACACTCTTACTTAGAGCTACTTCTTCTTCTTTTTCTTCTTCTTCTTCTTTTTGTTCTTCATTTTAATATCTAAGCTATCATTTCGTAAGAGTTTGTATTCATATTTCTTCTCACATTTAATGTGTAGCTTTTATTTAATAAGTTTAATGCTTAACTCATCTTCATTACTATTCAAATTTAGATATCGATGAATAATATATCAACCTACTAAATGAGTCAGGCATTAAAAATGAGAAGAAATGTGCGGACAAATCCTTCCTAAAAGAGAGTATAGATAAAAAAAGGGCCATAAGTGAGAGTGTAAACTTATAACACAATTTAGTGTGATAAAATCTTATTTTTACCCATATAGATAACCTATGTGTAAATTACGTGGGCTTAGTTTCATCTATTTGAACAAAAAATCGAAAGTTTAAGGGGTAAAATAAGGAGCTTTGAAAGTTTAGAAAGGCAAAATAGTGATTTTTATAGTTCAAGGGACAAAATAAGGAGTTTTAAAAGTTTAAAAAGTAAAGTGATAATTTTTAAAGTTTAAAGGGTAAAGTGGTGGGAGATCCTAAGTTTAAGGGCGGTTGGTGTTAATTAAATTTATTGTGATTAAGATCTTTAATTAAGTTTTACCAAAATAAGAAGTTTTGAAAAAATTTTAGGGCATTTGGCAAAATGATAGAACTGAAAATTTTGGTTTAAAAAATTGTAACATATGAAAGCTTTATACTATAAATGTTAAGAGCTTTAACACTACAGTGGGTTCTAACCAACTTATCAACACCTTTTTTAATTCTAAATATAAATTTCAGCTTTTATAAGAAAAAAAACTTGTTATGCTCTTATAATAAACTATACAAGTAACAGTTACATATTAATTTTTGTCCAAAAAAAATTAACACATTTAACAATGTAGTGATTTCCAAGTTTAGGATACAAAATGCTCACAAAGTAATAGTGTAAAAAAAATAAAAAAGAAAGAAAACGCTATAATAAGACTCCTAAAAGGTCTTATAAATGAGAACATTTTCTTATTATATGATGCACTTCATTTTAACCAGTGGATTTAATTCAATGATCCAAAATCACCTTCTAGTACTAACAAAACTAGATCACCCATATAGGATAACAACTTATTCAATCATAAAATAAATTAAAAAAAACTCAAAAATTATTAAACAAAACCTTAACAATTCAAGGGAAAAAGAAAAACTCTAGCAACCGTTGTCAAAAGATACTGTTGCAATCAATGGCTGGCGGCCACCCAAAGCTTGATTTGTATAGTTGCGATGGTGTAGCGGCGTAGACATGAACAACGATCGAAGATATCATGACCTTAGTTTCCTACCTAAGTTTTTGCCATCTCCAATGGTGGACTCGTTAGTCGGGGGCTGAGGGGCTATGTGGGTAAATGGCCGAGGGGGTTGCAACTTATGAAGGTCCCGACAGAGTACAAGACCTATAACCTCTACCCATGAGCTTGGGACGGAATTGTGATAGGGTCGCAAGGGGGTTGGGTACATCGCAGGTCGAGATCTTTAACGGCGGCCAACGACGAGGCAAAGTCGTGATGGGAATTGCGCTTTCACCACCTCCGGATGGGCCATCATTGATGAGGTTTGTGACGGTCCCACAAAGACCAAGAGATGGTGGTGGCGACATTGCCACTGAAGGATGGGTGTCACCGTCGTTACTTGAGGTTGCCGACAACCCCTACCGACTGATGGTGGAGCAAAAGCAAGCCTGTGTTTTTCTACCCTTTATATTTTAAATTTTCAGTCATTGATAAATTAAGTGTGTATAGACTTATTTTAGTTGTGGTGAGCTTGTTTATTCTTAACCGTTGGATTTAAATTTGATAGACAAAAAATTGGTTTTCATTGATGAGATCAGACAAAGGCCTTATTCTAGTTATTTTCCATTAAAAAAAAAAAAAAAGTGAGGCACCCACCAGTTATACTAGGTTCGGGAACAAAGGGATTCAAATATAGGCTCGGGTTCGCTTTGGAAAGACGTTGGGATTTGGGACTGACCACTATTTCGTTTTTACGATTTAGTTGTCACTGGGTTTCCATTTTCCCTCCTGGTTCAGTTTCCTCCGACTTCCCCACCTGCTGTTTCACAAATCACACTCATATGTAAAACAACCTTAGAGAGGGAGAGAGAGAGAGAGAGATTAGGGCTTGAGCTCCCGAATCCCTAGGCTATGGATACTGCCATCCTCGTCGATTCAAGCAATGTCGCCGTCGGAGGTAAATTTTTCTTGCCCAGCCGTTTCTTCATTTCTTCCTTTTGTCAAACAATGAATACGACAATTTCCATTTTCATTGCTTTTTTAGATTTATCTTTCTTCCGATATTCTTTCGGAAACTGTCAACGTTTCTTCAAGAATTTAGCGACGGAGTGTTAGATTTTCAGGCCAAAAGCTAATTTCTTGAATTCCCCCTTTTAGGGTTTTTAAGGTGTGTTAAAAATCTTGTTCGATTTGCTCTTGCAGAACTTACTATAACGTGCATTGGATTACAAGGTTGAATTTTCCGTATGATGTGGCTAATTAGAGATTTTTTGAGTAGTTTGTGACTTAAAATTTCTTTGAATAGCAGATGGAAAAAGGGGAGTGAAAATTGGGGGTGCTCAGACTAAAATGCTTTCGGACATCAGCAACTTACAGAATAGACCTAGACCAACGAACCCTGATGCTAAGAATAAGGCTACTACAATTACCACTAAAGAATATGTTGACAAGCTGGAAAAGGTACATCTTGTCCGCCTACAAGCTTAGTTAGTGTTTTCCTATGTTGCGGGTTTAACTTGTATGAGCTGTTTTCAGGAAAATGTGGAGTTGATGAAGCTTCTTGCGGAACGAAGGTATCCTTTATGGTTGATTTTTCTGCTCTCTTGTGAAATGTATTTGTAATTGTTTATCGTACTTTGGTTTCTTTAATACCTGTTTACAGCAAGCTTATTGAACTGAGTGTGGTGGAGCTACGGAAATTGAGAGTAAACCTTCAGAAAGTACAGCTACAGAACTCTCAACTCGCTCAAGCTAACAGCCAAATGCTGGCGGTACAGCTTTAAATGCTATTGTTATGTTTTTTTGGTTGATTTGTTGTTCTTTGAAAATTATCTGCACTTAAATTAAATTGATGTTTTACTTTAATGACACAGGAGCTTAATTTGGGTAAAGACAGGGTAAGTTTAGACTCAGTGCAAGAAGTTGGTACAAGTTGATGCCTTGATCCTTAGTGTTAAATAGTATTCATTTTAGTTTACAAGTCACTCTCGTGTTTCCTTTTCTCTTTCAGTTAAAAGCACTTCAGCATGAGCTTGGATGCAAAAATGGATTACTCATAGCAAAAAAATTAGAAGCAGGGGTTAGTATAAGTGGCATCACTTCCTATTTTGGCATGTGAAATTATAGATTGTCTTGCTGACTCTATATATATTGTTCTCTTAGGAGGGAGGAAAAAGCATAAGGTGTCTGAATACAAACAAGGAGGTATAAACAAAATGTGAATTATTCTTGCGACAATTTTAATAATTGTTCTTTATTATTGCCTCATATCCTGTATTATAACAATTTTCCTTTTACTTTACAGGTGGATTCAAGTCACGATGAATTGGGGAAATCCTCTCAGGCAGATAAGGAAAATAAACCTTGTAATGCCTACCAGAGAAAGCAATCAAGAAACCAATGTAATTAAGTAATTAAAATTATAACAAACTTGCTACAAATTTTGGTCCTTTTTGCTGCACCAACCATTTTCATTTGTGATCTGTACAGCTTCAACCCTGTCTTCTGTTAAAGCAGTCTGTGCTAAAGGGGAAGTTGACAAGAAAAGGTTTTCTTTTGCTGATTTTCTAGCATGGCTGCCCTGTTTCAATTTTCTTGATAAAAAAATGTTAAGAAGCAAGGAAATCTAAACGAATTTATATGGTTTCTTGCCAGGAGTTGTTTGAGAAGGCAATCTGCAAGGTTGAAATCCAAAGAATCGGAAGAAGCTGAGGACTTGTTCCACATAGACAATGCTGAGTTTCCTGTCTCTTCTATGCATGAGGATTGGACTGATGCAAGTGGTCAAACATTACTGGAATCATCAACCAAGAAGGAAGATGAAGGAAATGCTATTGCTGTTGGTGTTAGAGAGGAGACTGAGAAGAGAAGGTTTCTTCCTTGTGTTGATTTTCCTGTGAAATTTCCTTGCATTGTCAACTGTTTTCTAAGAACTTGTTGTAAAAGCAATGTAAATGGTTTTTCTGGATTCCTGGCAGACGTTCAAGAAGGCAATCTGCTAGGTTTAAAACCGAAGAATCAGAAGCAACTGAAGACTCTTTTGAGATAGGTGATGCCAAATATCATGTGTCTTCTCTACACAATGATGCAGCTGGTGCAAGTGGTCAATCATTCTCTGAAGTATCAGTCAAAAAGGAAGATGAAGGTAATGCTACTACCAAGCCTGATGCTCAAGAACTTGGACGATCTTCCATTGGAAGGCCATTGCGCCGAGCAGCGGAGAAGGTTCAGTCCTACAAGGAAATTCCACTCAATGTGAAGATGCGCAGAGTGGAGTGAGACATTCTCATAAGTGCTACATTTTCTTTGAAGTAGAGGCAGCGAAGTATATGCTTAATCAATGTAGTCTTATGTCTATTTTCCGGGGTGCATTGCAATAACTGATATATAGCATCTCTTGCATTTTTCTTCTAATCTGTCCTTCCAGGATACAAGGTACTTGCTTGCTGTAAATTTAGTTCGTAAACTCTCTTTTCATCTTCTGATGTGAACCAGAAACTGGGGAAATCCAAAGTTTTTCTCCGAACAAGTGAAGCAGTATAATTCTAAGATTTGATCCTGTTACCATTGCTAAAAACATTCGACATCCTTGCTATTCTACTATTCCCACTGCATTTTCTTAACGCTAATTTTGCTTTGTTTTGTTCTTAAAGTTTATTTTTGGGTTTCGTGAGAACCCATTTAAAGCTGGCTATGTCTAGTACTGGTAAACAAAAAACCTGATAACCCGACGAACTCAATTAACCCACCCAACTTAATTCAAGATAACCCGAACTTGACGAACCCGATGAGTAATTCAATCCAACCCAAACAAACCCAACTCAACTGGAGGTTTTATTAGGTGGGTTTAGGTTGAGATTTTTTGTGGAAATTCGTCATCTCTTACCTAATCTCTAGGGATTAGTTGCTAAAAATTAGTTTAGTTTATTGTCTAGAATAAAAGAATATTGGTATTATTTTACCAATTCCCAATCAATTATTATTATTTTTTTTATTGTAATTGCTTGATTTTAGCTTGATTGTAATCTCTTGATTTTAGGAAGAGATTTGCTCCTTCCTTTCTATTTATATCTGTACAATTCTTCAAAAAAATAATGAGAATTATTTATTCATATTTTCTATCATGGCATCAAAGTAGGCTTTTGAAACTCTAAAATTTGGCCTCTGACTCTCCAAAATTCTCCGATGACCAAGTACTGCATGGCTACAAAAACCCAAAACCCATCCTCATCCGAAGTAACCTCGAATTTGGAAACGTTCATCAACAACAATCATGGCATGACAAACGGTGTTCTTCTCCAAGTTACAAGACACAAGTTGAATAGGAATAATTATCTCCAATGGTTGCAATCCGTTTTGATGTACATCCATGGAAAAGGAAAGGATGATTATCCCATAGGTGAAGTTGTTCCTCAAGAGGCCGGCAACCCAAAATTTAAAAGCTGGAAGATCGAAAACAACATGGTCATGTCGTGGTTAGTCAACTCCATGATGAACAAGATTGTTGAAAATTTCCTGCTCTACAACACTACACATGAAATTTGGGATGCAACGAGACAATTTTACTCGAGCAAGGAGAACACTATTGAGGTTTTTGAAATTCAAACCAATCTTCATGACCTTCAACAAGGAGACTCCTCCGTCACCCAATACTATAACCTCTTTACCCGACAGTGGCAATGATTGGATATGTTCGAAGAACATCAAGGGGCTTGTGCAGAAGATTTGAAGAAGTTTAGGGAAATTGTAGAGAAGAAAAGATTTTTTAAATTCTTGATGGGACTCCACAAGAATGTCGATGAGGTTAAAGGGCACATATTGGGAATAAATCCCTTACCAAACATTTGAGAAGTTTTCTCTCAGGTTTGCCGAGAAGAGAGGAGGAAGAAGGTGATGTTAAGAGAATTCTCTGCTGTTTCTGTCATAGAAAATTCTGCCTTTCTGTAGGAATCCAACATAATAACAACGACAATTGACAAAAGAAGGGAAGACCATGGTGTGATCACTGTTGGAAAATAGTGCATACACGAGATACTTGTTGGAAAATCCATAGAAAACCCACTGATTGGAAGTCCTCGAGATTAGCGCTGGATAAAGAAAGCCATGGTAATCCAGGCTCTGTTAATGAAGGATCTCCTGCCACCGAAATAGGTCCTTTCAGCAAGGAGCAAATTGAAGCCCTACAAAAAATGTTCTCACAGCAAAGCCTTACCAACAGTACAATTGGAACAGGATCCGTAGCATAGAAAGGTAATTATTTGAATGGTCTCACTATAAAGTCAAAAAAGCTGGTCCATAGATTATAGACTCTGGTGCATCTGATCACATGACAGGAAATGCCACATTATTCAGCACTTACAATCCATGCCGTGAAAAGCTTACAGTAAAAATTGCTGATGGATCACTTTCTAAAGTTGTTGGAATAGGTTCTATTGTTATTTCAAAGGACCTAATCCTTACATCTGTACGTCATGTTCCTAATTTGGACTGCAACATTTTGTCTGTTAGTAAGCTTACTAAAGAACATAACTGTGTTGCTAAGTTTTTCTCGGATATGTGTGAATTTTAGGATTTGGTTTTGAGGAGGACGATTGGCAATGCTAAGGTGTGCTTGGGACCTTTTTTTTCTAAAAATTGGTGAACCTCTTAAAAGATAAACTCATAATGCAGTATGTGTTGAGTCACAAGTCAGTCCAAGAAAAGTCTTGTCCCATTTGAAAAATTCAATAAAAATAGTAAAATCATGTTATGGCACTAACGTCTAGGACATCCAAATTTTTTGTATCTTCACAAATTGTTTCCTTCATTGTTCAACAATAAAAATCCAAAATATTTTTAGTGTGAAGTGTGTCAATTTTCAAAGCATGTTCGTAATTCTTAACACTCTTTACCTTATAAGGCATCTCATCCATTTTTATTGATTCATAGCGATGTGTGGGGACCATCTAGAATAAAAAAATATCACAGGCACTAGGTGGTTTGTCTTATTTGTAGATGATCATAGTAGGATCACTTGGTTGTTTCTTATGAAAGAGAAATCGGATGTTAGGGAAATTTTCAAAAAATTTAACACTATGGTTTAAACTCAATTCCAAACAAAAATACAAGTGTTAAAAACTGACAATGTAAAAGAATATTTTGAGACAGTTCTGGGGAAATATCTTAAGAGTCAGGGGATCATATATCAGAGTTCATGTGTCGACACACCTCAACAAAATAGAATTGCTGAAAGAAAAAACAGACACTTCCTAGAAGTTACTCGGTCAATTATGTTCACCACATATGTTCTAAAATTTTTCTGGGGTGAGGTAGTCTGAAAAACCGCTTATCTAATAAACAGGATGCCTTTTCGAGTCTTGAACTTCCAAACACTATTTAAAGTCTTTCTTCAATCCTTTCCCAACACTCGTCTTCTTTCCACTCTACCCTTGAGAGTCTTTGGTTGCACCATGTTTGTTCACATACATGCCCAACATAGGAGTAAACTTGATTGAAAGGCACACAAATGTGTATTTGTCGGATACTCACCAAAGCAAAAAGGACATAAATGTTACTCCCCAATCACAAGAAAATTCTACAACTCTATGGATGTCTCTTTTTTTGAACAACAACCTTACTACCAAACTCATATTTAGGGAAAGAACTTTACTCAAGAATATCAACATTGGGATGTTGATATCTTGAATCTAGAGCCACCAAAGTCATCTCAAACCAATTAGAGTCCAATTCCTGTTGTCCAACTTGAGTTGTCTTAGCTTGAGCCTAGTTCTTAACCCAAGTTTCAGACACCTTCATGATCCATTCAAACACCTCCATGTCCCATCCAAACACAACCTGTGGCACCTAGTGAGTTACATGTCTATTCTAGGAAAAACAAAACTCAAGAAGCAAAAGAAGCATAGTCACTAGATCAAAGCCATGAATGCAATCTGAATCTAGATCCTCAAACTTCACCAGGCAACACTAGCTCTGACTCAATTTCTACTTCCGTTGATTCACCAGTTGATGATAGACCCATTGCCTTTTGAAAAGGCGTATGGTCTTGCACTAATCATCCTATTTACAATTTTGTTTCATATGGAGGATTGTCACCAAGTCACCATGCAATTGTTAGCAGTCTTGCCAAGATACAGATTCCAAGCTTAATACATGAAGCTCTAAGTGTACCAGAGTGGAAGGCAACTGTTTGGGAAGAAATTCGTGCTCTAGAAAAGAATGGGACATGGGAGATATTTGAGTTACCTTCAGGGAAACGTCCTATTAGTTACAAGTGGATCTTCACCATCAAACATATCACCGATGGGAGTGTCAATAGATTTAAAGCTCGACTTGTGGCTAAGGGATTCACACAGTCATAAGCGATTGACAATCAAGAGACATTTGCCCCAGTAGCTAAACTCAACATAGTTCGAGTGCTACTTTCCTTTGCATCCAACCTAGACTAGCCATTATATCAGCTGGACATGAAGAATGTCTTCCTCAATGAAGATCTAGAAGAAGAAGAAGGAGTCTACGTGAAGATACCCCATGGTCTTGACAATCTAGCCACCACCAAGAAGGTCTGCGAGCTCAAGAAGTCTTTATATGGGCTCAAACAGTCACTAAGAGCATGGTTTGATAGGTTCACTAGAGCTATCAAGAAGTTTGGATATGATCAGTGTCAGATGGATCACACTATGTTTGCCAAGCACTCTCCCTCAAGGAGGAAGGTGATACTCGTTGTGTATGTTAATGACGTCATTTTGATAGGAGACCATGATGAAGAAATAATCAAGCTCAAGAGTTTTCTAACCAAGGAATTCGAAGTTAAAGGCCTATGCAATCTCAAATATTTTCTTGGTGTGGAGGTAGCATGGTCAAAAAGAGGAATTTCAGTTTCTTAGCCAAAGTATGCATTAGATCTCTTGAGGGAAAGGGGGATGCTTGGATGCAAACCAGCTGACACTCTTATTGATCCTAACTCAAAGCTAGGAAATGATTTTGATGGTGTACTTGTTGACAAAGGAAGGTACTAAAGACTGGTTGGAAAACTTATTGTCTCATACAAGACCTGATATTAGCTTTGTCGTGAGTGTGGTAAGTCAATTTATGAACAACCCATTAAAAGAACACATGGAGGTTGTCTATAGAATTCTAAGATACCTAAAAATGACACCAGGTCAAGGATTGTTCTTCAAGAAGACAATGAACACAGAAATTGAGATATTCACTGACACAGACTACGTTGGGTCTGTGACTGATAGGAAATCAACCTTAGGCTATTGTACACATGTTTTGGGAAATTTAGTCACTTGGTGAAGCAATAAGCAATCGGTTGTATCTTGGAGCAGTGCAGAAGCAGAACTCAGAGCCTTTGCACTTGGTATTTGTGAAGGACTTTGGCTAAAGAGAGTACTTGATGAGCTTCGAATTCCAATTACATGTCCTATGAAAATGTTCTGTGATAACTAGTCCACAATTAGCAGAGCAAAGAATCTTGTGCACCATGATAGAAAAAAACATGTGGAGATCGATAGACACTTTATCAAGGAAAAGATCGAAACAAATACAGCATCACTTATGCACATTCGACAAGTCAACAAGTCGTTGACATTCTAACAAAGGCTATGCCTAAGAAAATGTTTGAAGTTCTTAATTCCAAGCTAGGTTTAATCAATATCTACAACCTAGCTTGAGGGGGAGTGTGGAAATATGTGATCTCTTACCTAATCTCTAGGGATTAGTTGCTAAAGATTAGTTTAGTTTATTTCCTAGCATAAAGAGATATTGGTATTATTTTACCAATTCCCAATCAGTTATTTTTTTTATTGTAATTCCTTGATTTCAGCCTGATTGTAATCTCTTGATTTCAGGAAGAGACTTGCTCCTTCCTTACTATTTATCTCTGTACAATTCATCAGAAAAATAATGAGAATTATTCATTCATATTCTTTATTACTTCATTTTCCTAACTTCCATCCTCAAACCCACCTAAATTATTTATATACATATATTATTTATATAATACATATAGTTTTAATATGAAGATTACACATATACAAAACAAAAAAGTCAATTTTGACGTGTATTATTTCTAGCATCTGTGTATTATTTTAGTTCTTCTGGCTTTTGTAATTTTTTTGATATCTTTTTGTATCTGTGAGAAGTTGATAAATGCATTTTGATAAAAAGTAAAGTTGTATTATTTGTATTATATTTACATTAATAAATGGAAGCTTAATATGTTTTATGTCATGTGATGGATCTTGCATTACAAATGTAGAGGGTGTTTTAGTGGAGATACTTTGAATTGAAGATTGACAATTATGTACAATAATGGTTGATATTTCTTACTATTTTTGTTCTATTGGTTTTTATCATGGTTTATTTGTTAGTTTATGATTTAATGTATTTGATTTGAATTTGTATTATAGAACCTTTATTTTTCTATTAGTTTTAATTTATTGAAACAATTTTATATCTTTATAAGATCAATATATTATGAATTTTAGCTTCTTGATTTGTTTTGGGTTAAATTATTATTTTTTTAAAACTTAACCCGATCAACCCAGCTAATCTTTAGTTAGGTGGATTGGTTTTGTATTTTGGGTTGATTGAGTGGGTTAAATTTGAAATCAACTTATCTAAATTTAAATTGAGATTTTCAAGAACCCACCCAACGTTCACCCTTGCATAGGTTTGTCTGGTTTGGAGGACGTTATAATGTCTCCTTTAGTTCAGTCCTTGGTCCTTACTGGTGTCATATTATCTAGTTTTGTGAATTTATTGTCTAATTAATTGCTTTTTTCCCCCTAAAAAAAATTTAACAGTTGAGAGCATTGATGGTGTGGTTAGAGTGTGAGTCTAGTTTTGGGCCCAACACCGATCCCACACTCACATGCGTGCAATGTCGAAGTGACGAATAAAAGGTAGAAACTGGAGACCCAAACCGCGTTAACCCACGAATGTTTGAAAGAGGAGAGAAAAAAAAAAAAGAACGTAGAAAACAATTTGAGAAGGAGGAAAAAGCTTGTTAAGAAAATAGTTGATTAAAGTGGTTCGTTACAATAATTTTAAGAATAAGCGTCTGTTTACCGTTCTTGCGTCCGGTGTTAAGCTATCAATATGTACTCCCATTTGGTTCATCATTTCTGACTGTTCATCACAATTTGAATTGTGGGAACTTGAATTGCTGTTTGGCCAGTCAATAATCTAGATTGTTTGGACAATTTAAACTGAGTTGAAATTTAATTTGAACTGTTTAATTTAGAATTTATCTCTTCATTTTTTGGGGCAAATGACAATAATAGTAAAAATAATAAGGTGTTTGATAAGTATGGTTAGAATTAATTTTTTAGTTAGTAAATAGTGTAAAGCTCTTACATGTGATAATAAAAAGCAAAAAGTTACTACAGTGTAAAACTCTCATATGTTACCGTGTTTTAAACCAAAAAGTTAGTTTTAACTATGCTTGCTAAACACTCTATAAGATTTAGACCATTTACTCTGCACTTCACACTTGTTTAAACCTAAATTTAAATTTTGTTCCATGTTTAAATTTGCAAAATTTTGTTCCATGTTTAAATTTGCATTTTAGCTATATATTTAAACGCAAGTTTAGAGTACAATTTAAACCATAGTTTAACATTTTAGTTCAAATTAACATAATTTAAACTAACCAACCAAATGGCTAAAGTATCTCCAGTAAAGATATTAATGTTAAGGACAAAGTGGCAGAACTAATCGGGTCAAATTTCTAATATCATTATTTAAAGCATTTTCAAATGTTTCTCTTTAATTTCAGATTTTGAAATAAAGTTTTCTTAAAATTTCAATCACTCCCAAATAATAATAACATTAAACATACACCCTAATTACATTGTTGTCCATGTCTTGATTTTTGAGGGATGACGTGTCTCTTGAAAAAAATATATTCGGCATTATTACCTCTAAACTTGTCATACATTTATAATTTGCCCTTTAAACTTTTAATTTTAACACTTTGACCCTTGAACTTATAATTTTATAGCAAATAAACCCATTGATAGCGATTTTATTTTTTTGATCGAAATCGATATGTAATTTGCATATAAATAGTTGATTATTGATGTAAATGATCATTTATATATATTTTGACTGAAATTTATTATGGTTAATATTTTTAATTAAGTTTTCATAAAAATTAAAATTTTTGAATTAACTTTGTTTTAAATATAAATTTGGGTTAACATTTATATAAAAAGAAAATCCTTTTATAGTTTTAATTAACGACCCGTATGAAAATCATATATCAATTTTAGTAAAAACTAACAATTGCTATTAATGTGGTGATTTGCTACACATTTATAAGTTTAGAAAGCAACTTGCCAAAATTAAAAGCTCAAAGGACAAATTGCATATGTGTGAAAAGTTCCGGGGCAACAATGCTAAATACCAAAAAAAAAAAAAAGTTAAAAAGACCTTGTTTTTCGTGATCTAAATGTGACCATTTGCCTATTCTTTGTTTTGTCTTGTTTTTCAACTTTTCAATATTGTTTTTGTTTACATAAATGTAGTACACTTCTCTCTCATTTGGCACGGCATTGCTCGTGTTTCAACTAGCAGACAAAATGAGTAAATCAGCCATAACTTATTGTTGAGCTTTTCTACATCATGTACTGGATAGCTAATTCGTGATTATACCAGATAAACGCGCAAACTACAACTTTTTGTTGTTTTGTTAAATAAAAAATAAAAAAGTGATGAGTCAGGTATCTTAAAATTTGGAATTGGAATCCACATGTGAGCATGTGAATAAGGAGTGAACCAATCTGCATGACTAGCAAGAAATTACGAGGACCCACACGGAAGGCATGAAATTTTAATTCTTCACCAAAAAAAGTTTTAATGCCCAATTGGTTGATCTGAATTATGGGTCAAGACAGCAATGTGCTTTCCCTTTTGCCCATCCCAAATAATAAAAATCACCAAAATTTGTACCTAAAAAGAGGGTACTCAATGACCCTACCATTATCTCCTTTGTGTCCAATCCTGCTTATAATTTGAAGAAGAAAAAAAATAATCCTGTGTCCTACGCGCCTCTTTCTCTGACAATTAGTAGTAATATTAAAGGGAAAAAAAGGATATTAAGGAGTAGATAAGAGGTGCATGTAGACACATGCATCATCATATAGCGTATGCTCTCTACTCTCAATCTCAATTAGTCCCATAAAACCACCAATAGATTGGTACAATGGTTGGGATGCTTTTCAGTTATACTTGATGGGCCTTTGGATTTTTGCAATATTTGCATGGATGAGAGATTAAATGGCAACAAAAAGAGATTTGTAAACAACTCAATAAGAACGTTTATGATTGGTTGTAAGTATAATCTAGTAGTAATTCAATAACTAACTTTAGTATCATAAGTTGTAGAGTTTAAATCTCTGCACCCTTCATTAACTAATTATAATAATAGACAACAATAGTCACCTGTAACAAATTTATTTATTTATCAATTTTTTTGGAATACAGTTAATTGAAAACAAACGGGTCTAACCTAATTGTTGATGGTCAACACCATGTGCTGCTACGTACAACGGTCAGACTACCTTATCCTACCCATCTCGACCTCATTAGTTAATTTTGCAAGAAGAGGGAATGCCTCCGAGGTCAAAGGGGGACACTCGCGTAGTGCTAGTCAAAGGCTCTTCAACATTCAAGTCAGGTAACTGTTAGGTCAAAAAAGAAGCTAAGGGTAGTTTAGAGAAAATCCACTTACCTTGGAGGTGTAGCAAATGCGCTTATTTATAGCTCACTACTTGAACTGGGTGTAAAGAGCGTTAACCCTTACTCGAGTGCTCTATATGATGATGTTAGGGGGTTGGAGACAGGCATCGTGATTCTTGTGGAAGGGAGATTAGTTCCATTTGGGGTAAGGGCAGTGCCATGTGGTCCTGTGGACAGCTTGGCAGCTGCCATGCGGTCTAAGCGCGCCTCTGATGCTGAGTAGGACATATGCTGTGGTCGGTGCAGGCCGGGTCAAAATCCTCCTCATACCTTGGTTGGCGACGACAAGAAGACCAAGAGGACCTTGTCCGACCAAACGGTGGATGTAGAGGGATGTGCGGGCAATTTTGTTGAGCAACTTGGTCGGCGCGCCCCCTGAGAAATTGCTCTCATCCGAGCACGCCCCCAACACTAGAAAAAACGTTGCACGAATTTTTTATTTTTTCCCAAGACATTTCTTGGTAGGTTTAATTTTTATGCTTGTTTGTTTTCTTGGTTCATTCAGTTTATCAATGAAAAGAAAGAAAAATCTTCATACTTTAATGTTAGAAATTGAAGACTACGCCGAAAGATAAATGCATGAAATTTTGTTGGTCTTTGTCTGGTGCAATTTGTCCTAGTATAGTACGAGAAATACGTTTTACTTGTGCCCACGCATGCTTCCTCTTTGTCCCTTGTAATACTCTCTCCATGTTTCCTCTTTCTTTTCTTTTTCTTTTTTTTTTTCCTTTTTTTTTTAAAGAATGTGAATCGAACAAATACCTTTTCAAACCCAAGGCTCTCGTCACCCCACTCCATGCCATGTCGTTTGACGTTAGAGTAATTTACTGCAAAATAGTGTCGTTTGACGTAAGATTTATTTACTACAAAATAGTTAGTATTTGGTAATAGATCAGATAAAATTCTGTAATAAGGTATTATGCGGACATCATATATAATTATAAATTGTCTATTAACATCAGAATCATATTAATTATTAAGTTCAAAAGTATAATATTTTAACAGATTTAGTGAAGACTTTTCTCCTCATGCTAGGATGTATATATATATATATTTTTCTTCATGAACCATAAGCAAAAACCTATACACAATTTCCATATATAGAATTGGAGCCAAACCTTCATGTAAGATAGATGAAAAAAGTAATTGCACTTGTACAGATTATATTTTATTAATTAACAACTATGTATTATCAATACTTATAAACCATTATTTTTACTCTCTTTCGATGGTCAAAAAGGAAAACCTAAGCATACATCTAAATAGAAGAAAAAAAAAAGTGCTTTAGATAGATAAGATGACTTTAATCATTTCTAAAACTGGACTTTTTCTTTCGATTACTCTGACCAAGAAGACCTTTCAACATTAAAGTAGCGGCTACGTTGAGACCTTACCATTAAATCCTATGCGTGGATAAACTAACCATGATTTTAGATTCTGTGAAATGATTAGCTATATTTTACCACACGGTTCTCTAACTATATAGACAGACATGGAAAGATAAATTGTGGAGAATTTCACATTATATTAATTATATTTAACTCGAAAAGAACAAATAAACTTAAAACATAGGCTAGATATCTAGCATCTTGGCTAAAGAATCTATAAATCAACAAAAAAATCATGATCAAATAACCACAAAGTATTATGGATTGGATTAACTGAATTTATCTAATATTCCTGGCTAATAATATGAAATGACAGCCTCTGATCTCGCTAAACACATTCAACGTTGCAAATGCATGAATGTATGTGTCCAGTTTTGACTGCGCAAGGTGTGGGCTCGTGATAAATGTCGAAAAATAAGCGAAATTTAAAACAGTAATTGAAATTGTAGGATATGCTGGATATATAAATAACAATTTATAATGATAATTAAACTTTATATGTCAATTGATATATAAGTAGCATATATAACTCAAAATTTAGAGATATATATGCTGATAGATACTAAAAGATATTAACTAACTCCTGTAGGAAAGTTTTAGCTTTTTATACCAATATTCTATAAAGGGTTCCTAAAACTTTGGTTCTGTTTATGGTATAACCAAGGTAATCAAAGTAATATAGTTAAAAAAGGAGTAATAATAGAGGATAAAAATTTCAGATAAAATTAACAGAGGTGTGACAATTTAAAACAATGTCCTTGGGATATATGGGTTCGTTTTGGTAAATAGATTCGAATTGCGTTGATTTGGATTATTTTGATTTAAATTGTGTGATTTGAATTGATAATTTAAATTGCTATTTGAATTGACTTTTGGATGTGTATTTAAATTGTTAATCTAAATATAGAATAGAATTAAAATTTGTGTTTGGATAGATAGTAGAATTTTTTTTTGATTTATTAACAAATTTAACAAAATCTTAACGTTCGTGTTCCTCAAAAAATATGCAATATAGATTTTGATTTATTCCTCTCTTTATTAGGAACGCAACGTAAGAAGAATCACCTTAATTGGATATCAAAGAAGAAGTTACGATTTTTTTTCTCAAATATATAATATATAATTTTAGCTCTTACCATAGCAACTATATTCGAGTCCAAAAAATTCAAAAGAGAGTAAAGTTCTAAAACTTGGATTCAAAAATTCATTTGATTTTAATTTTTAAAAAATAAATATGTATTTAAAAGATTTTAAAAATTTGGATACAAAGAGTTAGCACATGGCCCGAACATCTTTGAGGCATACTTTGAGATTTAGAAGCTCATTCGCACGTGTCATCCGCCGCTTGGAATGGTGAAAATGTTGCCGGTTGAAGAGGAATAATATTAGCTCCCACTTTTCACCTTAGGTTTCACATTTCTGTTCTGAAACACTTTTGGTCCATGTGTACACATAATCCATTTCAAATGTACAAAGATATCCGCTTGGCGTGGTGACCTTTCTATATATACTTTTGGCATTTTCTTTTCTTTTCATCTCCCAGGAATGAAAGAAAAGCAAAAGAGAGCATACAAAAGATAGGAGAGAAAAACCAAAAACAGTGCAGCAAAGTACTTCAGTTTTTGCAGGCGCAAAGCTTATAATGGAAGATCAATGTAGTCCCTTTAACTGGGATTTCTGCGCCTTTGAAGAGGAGGTTATTTTTTAGAGATTCTTTTTTCACTTTTGTAAAGTTTGTCTATTTGCTTAATTCTCTCTACTTGTTGTTTCATTACGAATAATGGGTTTTCTGCATTTTTCTTGGAAATTGCAGGGAATGGAAGAGCTATGCTATTCTCTTCTATGCAGGACGTCAGAATTGGAGACAAAAGTTGCTTCAGCTAGAGAGGAGATAATAAAAAAAGAAGATGAGCTTGTTCATCTCAAGGATGTTCTGAGCAGAGCCATCAAAGAGAGAGACGAAGCCGAATTGAAATGCCAAAGCATAATGCTGGACATTCTTATTCTCCAACAGCAGATGGGGCAGCAAAAGCATGAGCAAGAACAACAAAAGGAAGAAGAAATTGGTGCACAAGATGAGATGGAACAACAAGCAAAAAAGAGCCACCATGTTGACCAACATTTTCCTAATTGTCTTGACACTGAATCTGAGAAAGAAAGTAGGGACTTGGACCTGCCACCGAGCGCGGAGAAGTTGGTGGCGGGAAAGGCGCTGCCGGAGAAAGGAAAGCTGCTGCAGGCAGTGATGGAAGCAGGGCCACTCCTGCATACCCTCCTCCTGGCTGGACCTCTCCCTCAGTGGCAGCACCCGCCTCCTCGCGTCGACTCCAGGGACATCCCTCCGGTGGCCATTTCTCCCCCTCCGAAACAGAGCTTTCTTTGCCAAGACTCTTGTTTCAGTCACAAGAGAAGCCTACCACACTCTGCTGACTCTGTTTTAGACTCCAATACAAAGTACCAGAGGGTTCTCTACTAAGGCTTAAGTGCTTTTTGTTCTCTAAATTTCAAATCTGCCAATTCATTTCATGTAAAACATCCAAAGGATTCAACATGAAGTGGATGTCCCTTTTTTTTTAAAAAAAATTATATTTTAGACTGCTTTCTTCTGGAGATCAAGCGCCTATCTTGTGTAACTTGTCAGCTCCAGTGATTGTAAACACATGGTAAAAGACAAAGGATTATAAGCCCTAGTTCCAAACTACCAAGAGCGATAAAATTGAAGAAGAAAAGATAAAAATAAGAACACACATGATTTATAGTGATTCAAAAATGTTAAAGTTACGTTTACTTATACGGCCGCTGCAAAAAGAAGACTACAAGAGAGATCTCAAGCCTCTCACCTTACTGTGTTTTCTCTAACTTCTCTTTTTCTTTTAAAAACAGCGCTGCCCTTAATTTACTATGATAACTTAACAAAGTGTATATATACTCATTATTAGTTGTGAATCTTTATGGGTTCCCAAATATTAGGTACATTAAGATTTAACATGATTCACTTTCGCTTAAAAGACAGATAGTTGTGCTGATCATGCAATGTCTCCTTGTTAGCTATTGCTTTTTCTCGTGTAATAAAGTAGTATATGCAATGATATTGAGTATGACTTTGGCTGGATATCAAATATCTTCCCAGAAATTTTCTCTCTCATGAAGCTAGAGTTTAGGTACCACATCCATGGCTAATTAGTGTCTGCCATTTGCAGTGTATATACACTTATTAACTTTATTTTAATATTGAAATAATTAATAAAAATCTTAAAATCCAGAAAAATCAAATGTGTACCAAACGACAAAAACCGGTTCACAGCAAGCAGGCTGAGTTTGAACCGTGGACGAATAGACTTCGAGCCACATGACTAATGCTGACCAAGTCAGTCAGAAAAAAGGAATTATGGGCGTCGCTTTCTTTGAACCAATACTGAGACGTGAAAATGTATACCACATGCTTAACAACCGCAAAAAACATGCCAATAGGGCCCCATGCCAAGTGTATCCCCAATTTTTTCTTTAAGCACTTATTCCATTTCTCACCATCTGGATCTTCATTTTTTCTTTTTCTGTTTTGATAGGCATCTGGACTTTGATTTTGGTACATATGTTTGTACGTACTTCTATGTATATATGCAAGAGATTTACACAACTCTAACTTATGTGCTCAGCACGTCAAAGCGCCACCCTGCAAAAAAGGGTACTAAACACACTCTTGTTGGGACCAAAATAAAGTAGGAATCAGGAACCAATAGTCCAAGCTAAAGACAATTAGAAATCAGACAAGTTTCACTCTGACGAACAAATACCGAGATAGTTGCATGCTTAGCCTAACAGTATGTAACTTTAATGTTGAGGTCTTAATTTGAGTCCTCAACCTGAGTTATAAGAGATAAAATCTATGAAAATGCTGTCCAACAATGAATTTAAACGGATAAATGCAGATCCAATGTATTAAAACTTTAATAAGCGAGTATAATATACAGCTATGCTAAAATTCAAAATTAAGACTGTTATCTGCCAAGTTGAAACAGAAAATCAGATCAAGAGCAAAACCAGTAAACACAAAAATACGGTCAAGAACCCAATCAAGATTCTGAAAATACCCAAAAGGTCTTGCATTAAGAGAATCAGGTTACAATTAGTTCCATTCGAGGTCTCTCTTCTCGAATACCAGAAACACAATCACACCCTTTCACCTCTCTCACATGTACACACGGAAAAGCATTCAAGGAATAGAAGCTGTGTAATCTATACTACCGTGTTAACATTGTAAATGCTTTCCAACTGCTCTGCTGTCTCGAAATTGAGATGAAGGGAATGTGGCCCACCCTGTTGAAATCTTCCCCTACAATTACGTATTCATTTACCCTAATCTTGTCTTCAAAATTCCTCGACATTGCAGCCACATGCAATTTGCTGAGAGTGGTGACATATTTTAGCCCCTCAGGAATCGACTTCAGTTGCCTACCAATCATATCCAATCTCTTAAGATTCGGCATTGCACCTTCCTCCACTTTCCACTCCTCCAATCTATATATAAGTGTAAGAACCTCAAGCTTGGGAAATTCATTCGCAGAACACACTAATTGGTCCTCGCTGGTTGTGTTAGTCCTATTTACTTGGTCATTACTCAGAGAATTCTTAAGTTTGGCAGCTTTTCCAAAACCACAAACTTCTGATTTGGATCCTGAATTACCTCAAACTAATTTTGGTTAGGCTATTTAGCAGAGGTGAAAGAGCTCATTCTAAACTTATTTTGGTGAGAACATGACATGGAGAAAGCAATTCCAGATTTGGAAATTCGCTTTCATACATGTGCATCCTCAGGGATTGTAGGTGGCCTAATTGAGAGCCGAGTGATTGAAGGACCAAGCTTACTTTCTTTATTGCTTTGGAGTGAGCCTATTTCCAGTTTTCGAATGTTAGTGTAAGCACTGTGCCATAACTGACCAAATCCTTCGCGTATATGCCCTTCAGGGTCTCAATGTTTGTTAGGCTATCAGTTCTAAAAGGATTATTCCTAATCAGAGAAGTGCATGAATAACGCCAAGGCAATAGCAAGATTTTCAAACGGATAAGCCTTGATGAAGTCCTTGGTAGAAACACGGTGCCATTCTCATTACCTCGAAGATCTAGAGTGTGCAAATTTTGCAAGTTGCATATGGAGCGAGGCAAGTTTGATTCAGAATTAGTGCCGCTTAACCTTAAATATCTCAAGTGAATTAAATTTCCAATTCCTCTCAAAAATTTATTAATCAGAAAATTTTTCCAATTAAAATCAAGTTCCAATGCTCCTAGCAGAATGAAATTCTGCCTTAGAGATAACAAGGGTAGAGTATCAACACCAAAGCATAGAAGAGATCGGAAATTGGGATGTACTTGTTCCAGCCAAGGTGCATGCTGATGAAGACCATGAATGTTAGCATGAATAACAATTCTGTGATAACAAGTTGTTGGATGATACTTAACTGAAGAAGAACCAGCCGTCACCATGCTCATTTCATGCTGCTTGATAATGTCCAACAAATTCTCCGCCTTTGCCTTTGAAGAACAAAAATCTTGCACGAGATCATGTCATTGGCATGTTTTGACACCTTTTCCTTTATGGTCCCTTTTGTCCACCTAAACCATGCATCCATCAACCTACTCTTCCAAGTATTGTTCAGCCACATCTTCCATCAATTCCCCTTCTATATCTTCTCTTTCCATCGTTGATACAAAGACTTCCGCGATTCATAGTTGAATCAACTTACTTTTCGTATCTCACTATCTTCCGCCAAGATGCCCAAATAAAGAAAACATGGCTCCAAGTGACGAGGCAAATCTTGAAAGCTCAAGTCCACGATATCATCTACCTGTTATAGTTGATCCGATTTGAGTCTTGTTGATAATGTGTGATTTTCCATCTTTTTGCACCTTTTCCCATGCGCCCAATGAATTTTTATTTCTCAATAGCCTTCATGAACTACAATTGCAAGAGGTAGTCCTCCACAGATTCATACCATTTCCTTTCTGTTCGTTTCAAATTATGGTGGGCAACGATGCTTCCCAATGTTTCTCTCGGAAATGCTTTTTGCTGAAGAAGCTCCCAGCTCTCTTCAGACGTCAAAAGTGGAGGTTGAATTGGAGAACTGTTGTGATCAACAAACAATGCTACTTCCTTGATGCGCGTTATAAAGACAACTTTGCTCCCCCTTTTTCCTTTCAGGAAAGCACCTTGAATACTATACCAAGCTTCAGTGCCCCAGAAGTCATCAAGAAACACAAGATACTGCTTCTCTTTTAACTCATCCTTCATCAAATCAATTAACTCATGGTCTTCAAAGCCTCTCAAAGCATCTCGTTCGTTCTTCCTTTCTTGTAAAATCTCTCTTTTGCAATTCCCTTTAGGTTGAAAACAAACTTGGACAAGTATTTCAGACAATATATCCTTCGGCACAAATTGTTGGGATATGTCAAAATGCTTCTTTACATCAACGTAGTTGTAAACCTTCTTGGCAAGGGTTCCCCACAATGGAAACAATAGAACGCCAATCTTCCTCTTTCATCAGCCGAGCCTTCAACGCCATCGTAGTATCCTTCAAGGTGATAACATTATCATTGTGGTCCTCTTCACTGTCATCCGGATAAGATCTTCTCAAATTCCTCAAAGAAGTAGTATCGCTTCTTTTTCTGCTACTAAATTTGATTTGGTATTGCCTGCCCTCGCCAATGCTTCAGAACTTATCCTTGATGGAGTTAAGTTGTGACCGAAGTTTGCGGAGATGATGAAAGTCTTTCAAGTACGAGGAGGAGTTGACACTGAAGATATAGGTCTCAATAGGTTCTTCAATCTCACAAGCTAGATCTTTAACTTCTGCTACCCAGTTGCGGACGCACTCATCTTGTTGCTGCTTGCACTCGGCATCTTTCAAGAAGCACTGCATCCAACGTAGCGCGGTTCGCAGGCTCTCCACATCGTCTTTAACGCAGCTCAAGGAAGTGGCTTCTCAAACGGGTAGACAAGAGATTGTTGGAAATGCTTGGGATACAACTGCCTGTGCCAATTTTGACGCTACAAGTTCTGCCATCAATCTTCGTCTCTCTCTCTCTCTCTCTTAAACACAATCTGAACACTTTGTTTCGCTCACAATACAGAATATTGAAATTTTTTATACTCTCCACAACTTTCTTTGTCACGTACAGCTGGCTGGGTGCGATGGTACATATAAATTGGAAGTCTCAATGCGACTGTGTTGAATTGCCCCATAAAGCTTCTAATAAATTAAACAAATTAGGTGGAAGGAAGGAACTATGACATCCTACCACTTTTCCTTCCGTCACAATTAACTTAAACAAAAAAAAAAAAAGTATAAAATTAACAACTTAATATATATTGTTCTATTTTATATTTGCACCTATCAAATTTTTTTTTTTTAATAAATTTCAAGCTTTGAGATCTTTTTTTTTTTTAAGTTTTTCTTTTAAGTTTCAAAAATAATAAATTAAAAAAGTAATATTTTATTAACATTAAGTGAAAAATGTCAACACGGTAAACAAATAGAGAACCAAATTCTAACAAGCAACACTAAGTGTGTCATATGCCAAATTCAACAAACCATTTCCAATGTAAATATGTCAATTCAATATTGTTGTTAAAAAGTATGAAAATAACATATTTAGTGTCTTATTCTATTTTGTATGATTACCTTTTGTTATAATCATTAAACTTTAAAACTTGTTAAAAAATTAATTATAAAAAGGATTTTAAAGTAATCGCCTTCTTAAGCTTTTCTAGTGAACGACAAAAGTTTACGTTAGATAATTGACAATTTTAGAAATGTTTAATCATTGACGAATTGATTTGTGGTCTATTAATTTCTAGTTAACTTTGTAGTCCATAATTGATAAATCAATAATTTACCACTCCACAATGATTTCCATTGGGATGTTAGTGATTGACCAACGGCCTTGAACTAAAAAAGAATTTTTGTTCATTAACTAAAGAGGGTGGACGATTGGCAAACTACCTATTTTTTTTTCTTAATATAATTTAAAATAATAATGTTGTAATGTTAAATGAAAAATTTAATAATCCACCTGTAATAAAAGAAATATCAAAATTTAAAATATTTTAGATTTGGTGTTAAATTTTGACATTAAACATAAGTGCATCTTCAATACAGTGCTAAATTTATATGCCAACGTGAAATTTTGGAGTGGAAAAAAATCATTGACCAGTGTAATGCTAATTTTTAATGCTAACTTTGATAAATTTCTATACTTTGTGACAAATTTTTACTTAGTATAACAAATGTCTAATTTTGCATTTGACAGTTATTACTTGATATATCGATTTTTTTAATTAAACATTACAACATTGTCTTTTTAAAATTATTTTATATAACGACTCTGATTATGTAGTCGTTACTTAATTAAATAATCGTACTCTTAATATTAATTTATCGTAAAATACTGAATTTGTAGAATACTTTTTTTAAATAAAACACTAATTACTAAAATTAATTTCCTTAAAATGATTCCTTAATCAAAATGAATCTTTTAAAATATTTCCAAAACTATTTATTATTATCATTAACTTATTTAAACTTTTATAATAGGTATATAACCTAGATTGAGACTGTAAAATTACGATCCTCGTTTTAAACCATACTTGCATAAAACGACTTATACATACATATTCATTTTAAAACTATTACGGTCTTGTAAGCGCTATCTATACCCATCTCCACTATCCGTCTGTCGCTCGCCATTGTTCATCATACATTTGTTGATAGTTTACTTACCCATAGCATTAAAATATCTGAATGAGCTTTCGCTTATCAAATAGGACACATTTACTTGCAAAACAAGCTTAAAACATTTATAAAATGATGCATGAGCAAGTTATGCTTCATTATGATCATGTTCTATGTATCTAATCTGTCTTGCTCAATGGGCCCCTATGTGTACATACTGGTTGCATGCAATCATCAGGAAGTTAAAGTTTGTGAGGTCCCTAAAAATCCTAGATCATGAACTGAACTAAATCTGCATACTTCTCTAGATTGAGAGGTCATAAATCCTTCCCATAAATCGGGAGGTTGGTACGACACTCTTAACTTAACACATCTTATCTTATTATACTTTTCTTATTATGTGTATGCAGTATGACATGTTACTACGTATCATCACATAATATCTCATAACTACTCTTAACAGAAGGTGAATCTATAATATAATTTTATATAGCACACATCAGATACAATACACTACATAAAAATAAGCATGGCATGTCCTTAAGCATCATAATATAGCATAATTCTAATCATGCATTTTCATAAAAACATGTAAACACTTTAAATTGAAAACTGTAGTTTCATGCTGCAAGGGACAATAATATTTACCTAGTTTCCAAAGTTAGGATCCACTATCTTGCCTTGTACTTATTCACTACTCCTAGAATCTAAGGAAGGTGAGGCAAATGTTGCAGAATTTCAACCTTCTTCTTTTACTTGAAAGAACAGGAAGAGGAATAAGAGAACTAAAGGAAGTGGCAAGTCTAAGAATGTAGGACAGCTTAAGAAGAACAAGAGCAACAACAACAAAAAGAGCTCAAAGCAAAAACAGACTAAAGGAAAATGTTTCCATTGTGGTGTAGTTGGGCACTGGAAGAGAAACTATAAGAAGTATCTTCAGGAGCTCAAAGAAAAGAAGAACAACGGTAAATCAAATTTACTCGGTTTAGATGCTTGTTTAGTTGAAGATGATACTTCACCTTAGATAGTTGATTCAGGGGCAACTAACTATGTTTATTATTCTTCGCAGATGCTTAATTCTTTAAGGGAGCTTGCAGATGAGGAGCAAAGGATGAGAGTGGGAATGAGAGTAGTTGTTTTGGCAAGAGTAGTAGGAGTAGTTAAACTTTATTTTAAAAATAGCTTTTTAATATTAGACAATGTTTATTATATTCCTAGTTTTTGTAGAAATTTGATTTTTGTTTCTAAGGTTATTTGAACAAATGTTTAATGTTTCTTTTAATGGTAATTATGCTAATATTTCTAGAAATGGCTTGGATATTTGTTCTGCACATTTGGAAAATGGGCTTTACACTTCGAGGCCCAATGAAAAATCACTACTCAATACCAAAATGTTCAAAGTTGAACAACCAAAACTCAAGAAGTAAAAGGTTTCTTCTAACAATGAAACATACCTATGGTACCTTAGATTAGGTCATGTTAATCTTGATATGATTAACGGACTAGTAAAATATAGTCCTTTAAGAGAACTAAAAGTAGTTCTTTACCAGTCTATGAATCTTGTCTTGAAGGTAAAATAACTAAAAGGCCTTTCTCTACAAAAGGCAAAAAGTCCAAGGAACCACTTGAACTAATACATTCAGACATCTACGATCCATTGAATGTACAAGCATGTGGTGGTTACAAATATTTTGTCACATTTATTGACGATTATTTAAGGTATGGATACATGTACCTAATATAAAGGAAATCTAAAACTTTTGAAAAGTTCAAAGAATTCTAAGTAGAAGCTGACAAGCAATTAGGAAAGATGGTGAAGACTCTTTGATCTGATCGAATAAGGAATACCTTGATACTAAGTTCAAGGATAATTTGATAGAACATGGTATTCTATCACAACTCACCGTACCTGGAACACCACAACAGAATGGTGTTGCAGAGTGAAGAAATTGAACGTTGCTTGATATAGTGAGATCCATGCTCAACTACTCATCATTACCCACTTCATTCTAGGGATATGCGATACAAACTGCAGTATATCTTCTAAACATGGTTCTATCTAAGTTTATTCCAAAAACATCCTTACAGTTATAGAATGGTCGCAAACCTAGTATGTGACATATCTGCATATGGGTTGTCCAGCACATGGGCTGAAATGAAAAACTGGGAAACTGGAACCACATTTTGAAGTATGCTTATTTGTAGGATACCCAAAGGGGACGAGGAGAGGTTTGTTTTATAGTCCACAAGAAAAAAATGTATTTGTGTTGACAAATGCCACTTTTCTTGAGAATGATAATATGACAAACTATAAACCTTGTAGCAAAGTTGTACTTGAAGATTTACTTTCTAATCAAATCAGACTGCAACAGACAATTGTTGTTGAAGGACAAGATGAGGAGACCATATCTCTAGATCAGGATGTCATACCACCTCGACGTAGTGGGAGGGTTGTGAGACCACTTGTTTGCTACAAAGAAATTGGAGAAGCGCATGTTGCTATCTCTGATAACGGTGAGGATGATCCATTGACATATTATCATGTAATAGAAGATTCTAAGAAGGAAAAATGGTTCGAGGCTATAAACCTAGAAATGGAGTCCATGTACTCTAATTCAGTTTTGGAACTTGTAAATCTACTTCAAGGGATAAAACCCATAGGGTAAATATATCCACAAGAAGAAAAGAGAAGTGGATGGGAAAGTTGAGACTTTCAAAGTTATGCTTGTGACAAAGGGTTATACCTAAAAGGAGAGAGTTGATTATAAAGAAACTTTCTCGCTCATAGCTATGCTTAGATCCATTCATATTCTTTTATCCATTGTTGCATGTCTTGATTACAAGATATGGTAAATAGATGTCAAGACTGCCTTTTTGAATGGCTATCTTGAGGAAAGCATCTATATGGTGTAACTAAAAGGGTTTGTAGTTAAAGGTCAAGAGCAAAAAGTTTACAAGTTGCAAAGGTCCATCTATGGACTTACGCAAGCTTCAAGATCTTGGAACTTAAGATTTGATGAGGCTATCATATCTTATGGTTTTGATCAAAATGTTGATGAATCTTGTGTATACAAGTACATCAAAGATAAGAATGTGGTCTTCTTAGTTCTTTATATAGATGATATCCTACTCATTGGGAATGATGTAGGGATATTATCTAATGTAAAGAAATGGCTCGCCAACCAATTCCAAATGAAAGATTTAGGAGAGGCAAGTTATGTTCTAGGAATCCAACTCATAAGCGATTGCAAGAACAAATTGTTGGTGTTGTCTCAAGCACCATACATCAATAAGGTACTTATTAGATTTTCGAAGCAAAACTCCAAAAAAGGTGAATTACCTACACGTCATGGAGTTTATCTTTCAAAAGAGTAGTGTCCTAAGACATCTCAAGAGGAAGAAAATATGAGACGGCTACCCTATGCATCTACAGTGGGAAGTCTGATGTATGCTATGTTGTGTACAATACTTGACATTTGCTATGTGGTGAATATAGTCAGTCGGTATCAATCCAACCCTAGATTTGATCATTGGGTGGCAGCCAGACACATTCTTAAGTATCTCAGGAGAATAAGAAATTATATGCTAGTATATTCTGGTGAGAATTTGATTTCCATTAGATACATTGATTTTGATTTTCAATCAGACAAAGACACACGTAAATCTACGTCTAGATCAGTGTTTACTTTTAGTGGTGGAGCCATAGTTTGGAGAAGCATCAAACAATCATGTGTTGTTGATTTGACTATAGAAGCTAAATATGTAACTGCTTATGAAGCAGCTAAAAAAGCTGTTTGGCTCTGTAAGTTCTTGAATGATCTGAAAGTCATTCTAGACATGGATAAACCACTCACACTGTATTATGATAATAGTGGTGTAGTGGCAAATTCAAGAGAACTAAAAAGTCACAAAAGAGGAAAGCATATAGAACAAAAATATCATTTGATCAAAGAGATGGTGTATAAAGACGATGTGGAAGTTGTGAAGATAGCGTCGGAAAACAACCTTGCCTACCCATTCACCAAGATGTTACCTGCAAAGAGCTTCGAGGGACATTTGGAAAGCTTAGGTCTTAGAGACATGTCTCACCTGCTTTAGGACAAGTAAGAGATTGTTGGGGTTTATGCCCTATAAGCTGTGACATTATACATATTGTTAATAAATAAATAAAGTGACATTTATAATTATTTTGGTTGCTTATATGTATTATGAATACTTTTATAAACATCAAGAAAATTTCATGATTATTTATATGACTATAAATTTAGCATATAAGTGTTATATGCTCAGGGATAAAATTTATAGATAATAATTTAAATAGTCCGTAATAATTAACGAAAGTTTGGGATCTTTAATTAAATATTACAAGTACGGTATAATTTTATTTCAAATGAAATAGTATTATCCAGGCTATTAATGTTGAGACATTGGATTGTAGATACTGTATATATTGAGATTATATAGGACTAGACTAGATAAATTATGAATATCTAAAAATCATCTGTTACAAATAGAGTATTCAAATTTATCACTATGATGATCATATATTTGACAGTCTTAATCTTGAGTATTTATTATACTCTTGTTTATGACATTATGTTTTTTGACTTACATAGTAAGATTTGTCTGAACACAGATCATAACTTAACATCTTAGAAACATAAGTAATAAATGGCTAGGAACAATATTATACAGATATGAAATCCATTTCTTCTCTATGGAGGTTAGTTTTCTAGTTCTCTTCAGTAATGATTCAAGATTTGAACAGTAGAATATTCGTTCATAATAAGATTATCAATTAACTGTTCATTAAAGAATTATTGGAACTCAAGAATAAAGATGTAATAAGAAAGTTAAATGAAAATTGAACTTAGCTCTTATTATAAACTATTTAGGGAGAACTGACTTATATGTAATGATTATATCAATGGACTATTTACTAATTTTCTTTGAGTAATTTTCATTATAATCTCAAAAGTTTAGTTTCAGGTTTTGAGTACAATAACATTAAAACTAATAAATTTGGCATATTAATTAAAGAGTTTAATTAATTTTTAAATTTATTGAAATTTGTATTATAGGTTCATAGGTCCTTAATGCCACACTGTAACACTATATTGGGTTTAATGCATAAAATGAATTATACATATATAATTTAGAAATGTTGAATTCTGAATTAATTATTTCACACTTAAGATATTCATGTGATTTAGAAAAATGTTCTTTGTGACACATAATATAATGTGATAAATGTTGTCATATTTAACTAAGCATTAGTTAAATTAATTAATTAATTAATTAATTATTTAATGAGATTAATTAAATATGTTTGAAATTAATTAATTAATAATATTTGAATAATAAGATTATTTAAATATAATTTTAATTTTGTATGGGACATATGTGTTGTAGGACTACATTTTGTCTTTTCCTACATAGACACAAAATTAAATTACTAATTAATTTAAAATCTATTTTAAATAAATGTGATTTATTTTTTAATTCAAATATATATATGTATATAAGATTTTATTTTATATATATATATATGCATACATATTAAAAAAACAAAAATCTTGTTTACGTATATTTAATTAAAAAAAGAAAAAAAATTTACGTAAATGTATGGTTAATTATATATATATCTGTATATATATGCATATATAGAATCACGTCATGTGTATATCTAATAGCGTAGAGTATATCCATTCCTCATATATTTGATATGGTGATTATTTAATTCACCACTAAAAGTTTAGTGTATGGTTATTTTAAATTTAAAAATAAATTAAAATTAATTAAGAATAACTAACTACTCAGATATAGAAGATAGAGATAATAATTATCTTATCATCTATATTTTTCACATAACTTTTACAAATACTAAGAAAGGAAAAACTGAGAGTTCTTTCTCTGATTAAAAAAAAGTTTGTTATTTCATGTATTGTGTACATAGCAAATCTAAAAAAGTGTGAGGTTAATTCATTTTTGCAATTTGATGCCCATTCATCTTTCCATGGGTGTAGAGGCATGGCTTGAAAGAACATGGTGTCAAAGAAAAAAATTAGGATACCCTGATAGTTCTTTAAGAAGTTTGTAAAAATCCTTTAAGCTTTCTATTATTAATTAAAATTATATAGCGATTCCCGATGAATAAAGTTTTCAAAAAAATTTTGTTTGTCAATGATCTGTTTCTTTCGTTGCATTTTCATATTTTAATTCCAACAGCCTATGGAGCTTGGAAGTTTTACCTTAGTGGCATCTCTCAACCCTAAGTATCTCAAGTGGATTAACTCACCAATTTCGGCTAGCACTTTACACTTGCGGTCATGGTGCTTCTATTGAACCTAAATTCTAACACTCTTAGCAGTCTCAAGTTCTTACTTTTTGTGTATTACACCAAGGAAGAGGATGAAATCATGTCGAAGCACAAAAGAGAACGGGGTTCAGCAGGTAGTTGAATATTGGTTAGATTTAGTGGTGAAGCATTTGGATACCCTTGGTGTACCAACAGAATATCTAGTGGAATGTGCGGCATATAAACTAGAAGGAAGCGCAAACACTTGGTGGAAGTAGGCAAAATGCATGGAGAACAATAGGAATATTGATTGGGACGGATTTGAAGAATTGTTCTGCAAGCGATACTTTCCGCGAGGATACCAGGATCAGAAGGTCATCGAATTCTATCGATTGGAATAGGGTGATATCTACAGCAAAATTTTGAAGTCAGAAGGAGTTCAAAAAAAAAAAAAAAAAAACTAGAGCTTATCATCGATCTGGAGCTAGCATGACAGGTAAAGGCATTGAATCATGTATTGGAGGTCCTCGTTGGCGACGGATGGCCCCAAGTCGAAGGAACCACTCGACGAGTCCTCAAAACTAGACGACAATGGCTCTCTTGTTGGCCACCCGGATAGGCTGGTGCTCAGCCCCGGAACGTCCACGACGGTGCACCTGGCTATTGTCACTAGCTCGGCCAACCGAGTAGGCAGGATACTTTGACGGGGATTAGTTATGCTGGACTCCCTAAACCAGCCATAATAGGAGAGGTTGGACTTCCAGAGCAGAAATGATTACTGCTGAGTGGATTTAGACTTGGCATACAACCCTTCCACTACATCAATAAGCTCGCTTAGTGCTCATAGCCTTTTTAACCAATGTATCCCTGCTTGAACATCTTTGGGACTTGTTGATCTTTGGGCACGGCTTCTCCAGCTCGGGCAAAATAGTTCCCCCCAACGAAGAACCACTCAAACTTTCATAATTTGTTTGAGTCAAGGTTGCCTAAAATAAAATCCTTCTTAAAGTCGACGAAGTTATACCATCCCGACTGCCGAGGAAGCCTTCTCATTTTGTATACTTGTTTGAAAGCTTCCAACGGCATCTCGGTTGCTCGGTAATACCTTTAAAGCATATACATGTCAATCATGGAACAAAAACAATTTGGGTTGAGCTGAGCAGGGCACATGTTCAGGTCGTTAAATGCCCAGCGGAGAAAGGGGTGGAAAGGTAAGTGAAGCCTAGTCCGGAAGAACTCTGCGTATGTCACGCCCCGGAGTACGGGAGGTAACATGGTAGTTTAATTAAATTAATTAAGTAAAGATTTGGTTAAAAACAGAGTTTAAAATTCGAATTTATAATTAAAAGTGATAATTTTTAAAACCGTTTAAATAGAAGAAATTAAGGAAATAAAATAAATCGTTATAATAATTAAGCAAATAAAAT
>CAMOHE010050026.1:18302-41232 GCA_946598075.1 Artocarpus hirsutus | reverse complement strand
GAATCACCTCTTGAAGAATTCAATTAAACCGAACTTTTATTTTTGGGGACAATAGTCCTATATATTGGGATATAAGCAGTTGCTAATCTTCTATTTATTACATTGCCATGGTCAGCATTTAAAACTATGAGTTTATCTTTGTTGACCAATTCTTTTATTTACTGCTGGGACGTTACTACATTTGCATTTCCCAGTTTTGTGCATAGACCAGACATAGAAGACATCACTAACAAGCTGAACTCAGAAGGTTGAGAAAGAATCTCAGCAAAACTACATTGCATTACACAAAAGTAAAGAACTACAAAAAAGTTGAGATTTTACTGTGTCAAGTTCTTATCATATCTAAATCATAAGATTTGTATCAAAAGGATTCGAGGACCTTTTGCTTTGCTAGATCAAAGACTTCAAAATTTTCTGAAACTTCTCGATTGCGGGGCATCATATCTAAATCATAAGATTTGTATCAAAAGGATTCGAGGACCTTTTGCTTTGCTAGATCAAAGACTTCAAAATTTTCTGAAACTTCTCGATTGCGGGGCATCATATCTAAATCATAAGATTTGTATCAAAAGGATTCGAGGACCTTTTGCTTTGCTAGATCAAAGACTTCAAAATTTTCTGAAACTTCTCGATTGCGGGGCTTATTAAGCCTTCCTCTTAACTATCATGTCCTTCAGGTTCATGGGATAGCACATTTTTGTGTGCAGGCTGTTCCATATATTGTCGGCTAGAATTGCATTGACTGCATCGGTAGGGTGGAACTGGTGCCACCAGAGATGATCAGAAGCATTTCTACAAGCCATTTCTGGTGCTAGACACATAAGCCAACCTCTATACTTTCCCAAGCCACAGCAAGCATCAGTAGTGACATTAAAACCTGAAACGAGAGTAACATATGTCTCATAAGATTACAGAGACACAACTAAGAGATTTGTAGTGCAAAAAAAAAGAACAAAAAACAATAATCAAAAGGTCTTACCATAACGTTCATGGTTCTTTAGTACATCCATGGAACTTTCAAACACATCACAGACGATTATATTCAAATACCAAAGCTTCCTCCTGAGCTCTTGGATCATGTACCTCATCACAAAGTTCAGCTCCATTACCATGTTGTTAATCTCCTTGACGCATTCGCCATTGCTGCTCTTGTACTGCCACAGGTAGTGAGGTGCACAACCTATTGGTGGCAGCCCCATGACAACCATTTTCTCACATTTAAGCTGTACAAGTTCTGCAACAAATTGGTAACTAAAATCAAGACCTATTTTGAAAATCTAGTCTAACTGGAGGAACACCTAGGTTGTGACAAGGCCTTGATTTTCTGCCCCAGTAAAGAGGCTAAGAACTGGTTGAAAGTCCATGGTAGGTAGAGATTTCGGATGTCGGAAACATTGCAAAGATAGTAATGTATGTAGTCATTGATTCCTATGGAGATGTAAAAAACCGATCTTGAGATCAGATCAGCTGCAGCTTGCTGTCCCATACTTAGCATGAACTTCTGATAGGTGTCTGTCAACTGCTGGATTTGTTGTGCCAAGGAAATGCGCTGACCCTATAGTAGAACATCACAAAAACACTCAAATTTTGCATTCTAGAATCCTATCATTCAAATCTAAAAAAATAAAAAAATATAAAAATAAAAACCTTACCAATTCTGAGCCACTTGTGAAAATTATTCCAGCTCCAGCAGATGCATAATTGACTCCAGACCCCAGATAACTTGATACAAAAGGAAGCCCAAGACGAAGTGGTAATTATAAGGAAATAAAACCAAATCAAGTCAGAGTTGAATTTTAGTAACTAACCCAATTTCATGAAACACATTTTGCATCTTAGAAGAACACATTCGAATTTGAATTTCCAAAATCCCCAGATTTTCTAATTACTCAGAAAGTTTTGTTGCAGAAAACACAGTTCATGAGCTCACTTCAAGAATTCCATGAAAAAGTTCTCGACTTCTTTAATTCCATGAAGAAGAAAAATTTTCCCCTTTTTTTTTGCCGCCCAAACAAGGAAAAGAAATCAAGAAAGCGAATGACTTACCAAGATAATCGACAGGTATCCTTCCGTTGGAGAACCTGCCGGTGGGGCTGTAAGTGTCAAAGTCGCGGCCGTAGGGAAGGTGGTCGGCTCAGGCGAGGGTGGGGAGGAAATTGTTGGTGCCGCAGTCGACGGAGGAGTCGCCTACGACGAACAACGCGGGGACCAGGGCAGGAGGAGTTTGCAGGGCTGAGAGAGTTGCGGGATTCGAAGAAGCCATCACGTGGCCGCTCGAGCTGACGAGTTCTTGAGGGGTTTGGAGAGCTGTTGGTGGTGGGGAAATGGAGGAGATGAGGATGGTGATGAGGAAAACAAGAAGACTAGCTTCCATTGTTTCTAGAGCGAGAAGGGAAGAGAAGCGGAGGAAAGTTGGAGATGTTCAACTTTTGGCGGGTAAAATGACAATTAAGGTGGCCAACTTTGGGCCTTTGGGTTCTGAAATTATCAGCCCAACAAGAGCGCAGCTGATGGTTTAGGCCCAAATATGGCTCTCAATTTTTAGTGGAAGTAATTTTTGGAGAATTTTATAAAAAGAATTCACATAGATGCTACTTTTTTATACTCAATTTTTATTTATATTGTCGTATGTCCTTCATAAACATTTTTGGGTCACTGGGAGACATTTTAAAATGCCCTAGAAGGAATTTTGACATGTCTATATGTCTCTTCGAAACATTTTTTGGTGACCTTTAGGGACATTTTGAAATGTCCCCTTAGGACATATCCGTATGTCCCATCGGAACATCTTTCGTGTCCCTCTGAGACATGTCTATATGTCTCAGAGAGACATGTCTACATGTCCCAGATGGACATTTATGGTGTCTCTTTGAGGCATGTCACATGTCCTTGTAAGATATTTCTAGGTCTCTCTCGAAGATATTTCTAGGTGTTCTTAGTCCAATAATAAATCAACTAGAAATATCCAGAAATAGAGCATAGTTCTGTTTTTTTTTTTTTTTTTTTAATTTTTATAGTCAACTCTCAGTAACATATAATCTTCTTCAATTCCTCAGAGGAAATTGTAGATAGATAACGAGTATTTGTTAAACATCGACCCAAAAAATCAGCCACAACACAACCAAGTAAAATAAACGAAGAAAAAAAGAGAAGAAAAATAGAAAAGGTGGGAGCATCTCAGAGAAAAACATTCCAGGGGTTCTTCACTAGCAATCAAAGTGCAAGAATAGCCATTATAAACAACCAATCAACGTGCACCTCACATTAAAAAAAAATTGACAAACAATTTAGGATTAAGCATAAATAGAGAACGACGATATACACAATCTAAAACCCATCTATAATCCAACAAGCCTAGAGGCCAAAAATAAATAAATAAATAAAAGCTTTGAACCAAAAAACAAAAGGCAAAATTTGAAAAAAGGGTCAAAAAATAATTTTGAATTAGGAAAACGACTTCTTTTTTTTTGGAACCAAAAAACACGTTTCTCTGAGTAGGTAAGTTGCCCAAGTTTTTTTCAAAAAGATAAGGAAAAGAACTGTAACAAGGTAAGGAACCTATACAGATGAAAAAAAAACTAGAACTGTTTTCATACCTAAAATGCTTGTTTTGTGGTGTCCAAAAAAAAAAAAAGTGGTCATTGACCCAAAAAAATTTTCTCAAAAGGTTAGTTTTAACAAAATCGCGACGGTGTTGCGAGATAGCACCCGATCTGACTTTGTCGGAATTGAAATCGTGATGAGCAAGTATATCTAACTTCACTGGATTGGAATCGTGATGAGCGATCTGTGATCTTTTTTCAACTTTAGGCGATCTTTGATGATAGATGAAGTTCAAGGCTATGGACTCGTCATTGGAGTTCATGGCTTGGACTCGCCACTAGAATTCATGGCTTTTCAGGGGATTTAGGAAACATGGGAACAAAATTTTGTTCAGCGTAAAGAAGTTGTGGCATTATTTTTTTTTTTTTTTGGCATAAAAAATAATGTTGTAAAAGTGTGGCATAACATGTAATTTTCTCTTATATTTTATAAATTCATACATATTTAAGTATAGTATAATTTAAATATGTAATATAAATAAAAGTATAATATGAATAATCACACTTTTTAAAATTGTGAGATAACATGTAATCTATCTATTTACTAGTTATTTTTAAAAATATCAAAGAATTTAAAATAATTTATGTATAGCAGGAATTAACATCATCATAACAATTGCTATGTAATTTTGTACTGTAGAATGCATCAGCCATTATAATAATTACATGGTAATTACATTTTTCAAAAAATTTTGTTAAGTTTGCTATGCTGCAATTCTCCTCTTACAAACATGAACGTAGTGCAAATTATTTATGGGTTAATTACGTTATTATACCTCATAGTTTTTATTATTTCTCAATTTGCTCTTTTGTTTTTAGAAACTATAAAGGTATAATTTGAATTTAAAAAACTTGTTTCGATTTTATCCTTCGCAGACTTTTTTGACCGAAAAAACATTGGGATAAGTTAAAAATATTCTTAATTAAACCTTATTTGTTTATAAAATATAAGTTTCTTCTTGAGAAAAATTTTTAAAAAATATTTTAAAATTAAAAAAAATTTATAAACTTAAGATCTTTTTTTGAAATTTGATTTTTTTACGATTTTTTTGTTTTTAAAATATAAATATTTTTCGTAGTTTTTTTAAGGATAGCCATGTTGTTTTGCTCAATTTTTTCTATTCAAAACGATGAAAGTGAAATAAGTTTTTAAAATACAAAGGATAATTTTATAGTGTCTAAAAACAGAGGGATAGATTGAGAGAAAATTAAAACTAACATGTACAATTATATAATTAATCCTATTATTTATTTAGTTTGTGTTGTAGAAATAGATGCTTTTCTTTAGTGCATTTCAATAAACATTTTTAAAAAAATTTGAGAAAGATAGGAAATGTGCCTTCCTTGTCTCAACCTATTTAGTTTTACATCTTTTATCTAATAAATTTGTATGCTTTAATTTAATGTCAAGGCTACTATATTTTTCTTTGTTATAAATTATGTATTTTCAAATCATAAATCACAAGTGAATTTTTAAATTTAAATTGTCCCCTTCACATAACAACATATAATCGAGAATGACAAAATGCAATTAGAGCTACAATTTTTTTATGTACAAAAATTTTTAACGAAAATTAAGTATTATAATATCCTACAGGATTGAAAGATGTATGTTTCTTTACTCTTGCTTTGTGCTCTGCAGCTTGGTATTTCTTATCATAAATTTTAAGCTTTAGAATTTGCGAAAACACACTTTTCGTTATTTGAAAGTATGAATGTTATAAGTTTTAAATAAAAAATAACAAAACAATCAACAACAATCAAATGTCAAATTTACATAGGCCAATATTCGCCAAATACAATAAATGTTAGATTTAACATCAAGAACAACATTGAATTAAACATAAATTTACCTATCCAAATATCAAAATCTGATTGACATATTAATTCAATATTACATTGAAATTGCCTCAAATACAACATACATAAAAATTAAAAAGGTTTCTCTCAAACCAAAAAAAGCTTAACACCTAATTTGAAGCCATTTTTTTGGGAAAAATGTACAAACGTTTCTTATAGTTAGAACCGTCTTTAATGTAATATTTTATCTTATAAAATTTAAACTAAAATAAGGTCCTAACTAGTTCTAACTTTTGTTTGAAGACTTAAAGCTTACTTATGGAGTGTTAGACAAGTATGGTTATAATTAAATTTTTGGTTACCAAATAGTATAAAATTATTACATGCTAACGTTAATGAGACAATTGGTCCAATTACGTTTGTTGAATTAAAATATGTCTCTAATTTGTAAAAATTCTACAAATGTCTCATAATGATATCATTAAAATTATTTATATGTAATTATATAGTATAATATGTAATATCATTAAGATAATTACTATATCATTGAGGACATTTTTAAGATATTTTAAATATTGTGTTAGATTTTAATTTCAAAACAATAATTTAGACACATATTGTAATTTTTTCTAACAAATAAAAAGTTGGTATAGTGTTTTAAACCAAAAAATTAGTTCTAATTATGTTTACCATACACCTTATTAACAACGGTAGAAACTGTGCCCACATGGGCCCACTGAATGTTCAAACTTGAGCCACCACTTCCAACGGCTACTGCTACTTTTTTTAGGAGCGTAAAATCTGGCATTTGCTTATTCCCAAAAATCTCTTCTAATATTTAAAGCTATTTGCTCTGGTTTTCCAACGGGCAGGGATACAGTGGGACTTGAATTCAAGCATCTTTCTTGGTGCGGTTCTCTTTTATTTTTGGAACTTTCTTGTATAATTCCCAATAATTACTGTTACACTGTTAGCAATCAGTACTACACTGGTGGACCAAATTATATTACCATCACATTTAAAAAAAACACACACACACACACAAATAATAATAATAATAATAAATTCAATTTTTTTCTTGCCTCAAGTGTTAGTTTTGTCTCATTACTTTTTCATTATATGTTTTACATTACATTCTTCCTTCGATGAATAAAAATCTCTCTCTCTTATTATTATCATATTTTTTTTCATTCGAAACGTTGGAAATGCCATCCATTGTTCCGTACGTAATGCTCAGTGGATATTTACCAAGAGTTGCTAACGAATTAAAGGATTAAAGGGCAAAAGTGAGACAGATTTTATTGGCAATTTTTTTAATGGGAATCAAAAAAGAAATGCAGTGGTGTGGTATGTATCTTTTAACTATTAGATTTACAAAAAAAATAATTTCATCTAGATTTAACAGTTTTAAAACATGTATCATTAGTAGAGATCCTCACCGAAATAATTTTTTTTTATTTAATTCCAAAAATAAGATTTTTTTGGTTTATAATTTTCAAAGATATTTTCCTCTTTTAAACCAAAAATTCGAGAAAACAAATTTCCAAAACGAATAGTTCTCCACATACCAGCTGCATGAGTCAGAAGGTAAGAGAGCTCATTATATATCTCATATCTTAACCCGACCCAACCCGGCCTGACCCGACCAGTGTCGAGAAATGATTTGTCATCAAGAGTTCCGTGTTCTCTCGTTCTCTCTCTACCAGCATTTAGGCATGCGATGTTAGGGTCAGTTGCCCACATGGAGATCCATTTTAGTGCTAAATTGGACCCCCACAAGGCAAATCATTCATTTCTTTGTTATTATATATCATCAATTATTAACTTTCGGTTTGGTTTTTCCTCATCATTAAAAAAAAAAAAAAACCCAATCTAACCCACTAAAGCAATTAAAGATTTCAGTCCCACGGCTCTAACACACCTTTTTTTTTTTTGCTTCATAATAATGCTGTTTAATAAAGTTATGGACACGTACTCAAACACACATTTTAATAACTTAGGAGTTGCAAACCTAAAGCCATTTTCCACATGACTTGATAATAAGAGCTCCTGCACGTTCAGTGTACCGTGCTCTAATTCTGTTCAAAAGGCTAGGAACCTTCCTTTCAAGTATGGCCACTTGAGAAAAACAATGTCAAAATTAATAATATTCAAGGATATGTATGTGCCAATTATTTGGACAACACATTATTCAATCGCTTGCATTTTATATCTAGGTTTAAGTTTGTAACCACCTTTGTACTTGAAATTAAACAAATTTGATTGAAAGTTGTTTTGTCAAGTGATGAATATGACGATTAATATGATTAGTTGAATACAATGAGTTCATTTAATTAGTATATGCGTTTTTTTGAAGAACCATCCACGCGAAATAAGATTATTGTACAAAAGTTTATTTAATTTAAGCAACTAGATTGGATTAGACTCGTTTTTTTTTTTTCTCAACTGAGGTTCACCAAATTTTTTAAGTCGAAAGAGTAAAACGGAAAATCATATATTGCATGACCAAAAATATTTCTTATGTACGTTGTGCACGATTAAAAAAATTGTAAGATGTTCGTAGCCTTTTAAGTTGTTTAGCAACGGTTCTCACTATATGGTTCCCACCATAAACTCTGAATAATGTAAAGCTCTCACATGCTACGGTAACAATAAAAAAAAATTACTATAGTATAAAGCTCTTATATACTATAGTAAAAATGATTTTAACCGTTGGTTCTCACCACCCTTTTAAACACCCATTTAATGAACCAGTCTCACTTACGTGTATCGTTTTATTATTATTATTGTTATTATTGTTATTATTATTACAGAGCTAATAAGAAGAAGTGGCCTGAATGATGACAAGGGGAGATTAATATCTTAAGTGGCAGAAAAAGAGTCTCTTATTTGAGACAGAAGAGAAGAGCTGAAATTATTAAGGAAAAAAAAAAACAAACTCAGATTTCCACAAAGCAAAAACAGTGCTGAATGCTTTTGCAGATATGTAATGTAGATTTGGGGGACCCTTTTCGAGTGCAACGGCGATTAATTAGGCCCCTTTGGGCCCAAACCAACAGCTTTTTACAAAACGTATACCAAAAGACAAATGCTTTTAGTATTTGGGGAATTTTCATAGATACATTTTTTAAGGTTTATTTTTCAATAAATTTCTCATTTGACGTATCAATTTAATAACATAACTTAATATATAATATAAATAATAATATAGTATAAATATTTTTAAATATGACATAAATAAACATAACTTTAAAAATATAACAAACATGTAATTTTTTCTACTATAAATCACTAGTTTACGTTATCACATATAAGTATAACAATTATATATTTTTTTATGGAACCAAAAAATATGCCTATTGTTAGTATTTGGATTTTAATTGTCATATTTGACATAAAAGTTATTTTAAATATATTTAACGGTTTTAACATATACACTACCAATAAGAACCATCGAAAAAGCCCTTTACATGTATAATTATAAAAATATTCTCATCATGGAGAAGGTTAATTTGCACCATTAATGAAGTATTGATGTTTTAATTATAGATTTTAATTGTGGGATTAATTTTTTAACGATCTCATCTAAAACAGAAAACCATTATATATCGTATATTATAAATTTTTAATATAAATAATCATAAATTATATTATTAAAATATTAATCTAACAGCCAAAAGAACTTCTTTCCGGCATCCTAGAATTGCATCCCCCACATAAGGAGTCTTTGGGGATGTTTGGCAGTGATGGGAACCGCTCAGTTCTTACCACAAACTCAGTTATAAACAGTAAAAATTTTTCACATACTACAGTAACAATAAAAAAAATTATTACAATATAAAACTCTTATATGTTATAATAAAAGTAGTTCTCACTATTGTTTTTTACCATTTTTTCAAACATCCACTTTAATTATAATAACTTCTGTGCTTTTCATGATACTGGCATTTTTATGGGTAAAAATTGATTCGTTTTCCATCTTATCAGAATCGACAAGGTTGATTATAGTACACGTGTGTCGGTGCTCATGTGATCGGAAGTGTACAATTGATTGTAGTACACGTGTGTCGGTGCTCATGTGATAGGTGTCGGTGCTCATGTGATAGGAATTGTACGAATTTGCCTGCTTATTTTGCGAGTACCAAACATTAAGATTAGGATTTTGTTTTTTAGTTTTTCTTTTTGTTTTTTACTCTGCCGTTTGTGTTAAGGGTCAGCACTTATCGGTGGCCTTAAGGTGACTGTTAATGTTTTTAGCATGTGGCATAAAATTTTTGCTTTGAAGTAATTAAAAAAAATGCTAGGAACACTAGTTGCGTATAACACAGTATATAAATTGAAAAATAAGCATCATTAGAGCAAAAAAAAATAAATAGTCAAAAAAACCAGAGGTGTGGCAAATAAAAAAATAAAGAATTTTAAAAAAGACGAAATAAAATTACTCATCATAAGAGGGTAAATTACAAGTTTAAGAAGGATGAAACACTAACTTTGTTAAATGTCATATACAAATTAACAAAAACAAAAAACATAAGTTTAAGGAAGACAGCCGCCCATCCTCATCCGTAAGTCGCTCCACCCTTAAATATCATAACATGAGATTTATAGGTGAAGCTTCTTTTTTTATGGTTACGATGTTATGCAATAATTTTACTTCTAAACATGACGCTTCTAGTTGTTTCTTCAAGAAACACTGCTTACACTATATACTAATAGAACTTATTATCATAACGAGATTTATAGGTCAGAGATATAACAATGGGCCGGCCTGAGCTCGTCCTGCTACAATGATGGGTTGGACCGGCGCGGGCTATCATCGTTCAAGACACGACCTGGACTGGGCCAACATATGTCGGCCTATGGGCTGGCCCCGCACGGCTGATAGAAAATCATGGGCCGGGTCGTTTAGGAGCATAATGGGTCGACCTATCCTAGCCTATGTAGGCCCACAATGGGCCAGCCCACCGAAGGCCTATTGTGGCCCAATTATATATATATTTAGATATATTTTTTCATATTCATTCACGGGTGAACATGGTTGAGTATGACCTCTAATAAAAGACCTCACACATCACATCATAGTAAGTTTTTTTTTCTTTTTCTTTTTTTTGCTTGTGGGCATGCTTTGCTTCTTTTAAGAAGCAAAGCTGAGATAAGGCCTCACATATCATGTTACAATAAGCCTAACAAGCTCTTTTTCTTTTCTTTTCTTTTCTTTTCATTTTTTTTTCTTCTAGGCATACTTTGCTTTTGAAAAACAAAAGTAAGGTTTTGTCCGATTGGGTTTTCCTTGGAAAAGTTTTTAATGAAACAATCATAAATAAAATATCCCTTTTTATATTTCCTTTGACTATTCAAACTTTTATATTTGTTAACTTGTTTAACAATTCAAAAATAAAAAATAAGAATAAAAAAATTAAAAATTGCATGCTTAGATAGGCTAGTCCATCTACCATCTAAACCTATGATGGGCTAAGATGGGCCGGTCCATTTAAGGCCCACGGCACGGCCCACATAAAATTGTCCCACGGGTCGAGCCAAGCCAGGCCAGGCCAAGGTAATTCTAATATGAGCCTGGCCGGCCTGGCCCACAAAATTCGAGACCCGCGACCAGCATGGGCCTAAGACGAACAGGGCATGCCAGCCCATTCTGGCACCACTATTATAGGTGAAGCATTTTTCTTAGTTGTCATATTCAGCACTGATTTAACTCCTAAAAAATAGGTATTATAACACGAGATTTATAGATGGAGCCTACTATTTTCTAATTATAATGCTCAATACAAATTTACTTGCAAAGATTTTTGTAATGCGAGTCATCTTTTAAATGCCCTTCTTAAATGGTATGCATAAAAGGGAGAGACCCTTCAAATGCATTGGAAAACAAATTAAAATGAAGAGAGATTTTTTTTTTCTTTTCAGTAAATAAGAAGATAAATTCTCCGTTAGTACCTTTTGAATAAAAACTCCACTTAGTTCCTCTAAAATTTTAATTGTTTTGCCAAATAAGACTCAAAATTTAACCTTCTTGCAAGATAGTTTACACCTCAATTAATGAATTCACAAACTATTTTTTTCTTCCATTTAAGGAGCATTAGCTAACTCCATTAACTACTCTCAAAGTAATAATATCTGACAACTGTCTATTTCTATTTTTTTTAAACTCAAAATACTTTTGATAACATTTTTGGTAAAAATAGACTATTTAATTCGCTTGTCTAGAAAGCCGACAAGGCCCACAACGAAAGCCGAGTCAAATCTCAAACGGCCGTTACGAGCGTTTAAACGTCGTCGATTTGTTTTCAAAACGAAAGTTGTTTTTTGTCCCGTTTTCCGAAACTAGTCGTTCGGTCCAAAAGGCAAAAATAATAAAAAAAAACTTTATAAAGCTAACGGCTGCAAGTCTGGTTCTTCCTCTCTCTCTCTCTCTCTCTCCCTTTGATGACAATTTTCTCGGAGCAGTAGTTCTCGGCGAGAAAATTACGGACCAACTGGAAAATCATTGACCGTCCAATCTTGCTCAATGCAAACTATCGGTTCAATTCATCGGCAAATCGTCGCCAGCTCTGCAAATTTTGCGAATTTAAGCCTCCTTCCTCGTCCATTTCCTTTTGATTCTTCCTCTTCGGTAAGAATCCACACTCTCAGGGAAGAACCAAAAAAATTCCCTTTTTCCGACGATCATTTTGAGAGTTTGTTTGTTAATATTATTTCGCTTGTGTTTTTCGATTCCAAAACCCTTACTTTCAACATATAATCCATTGTTGGATTTCATCAAGTTTCGGTTTTGTTTTTCGAGATTGTAGAATCTAGGTTTTCGAGTTCGTTGTTTGAACTTGAACGCCTTAGGATTTCTATTACTTGTGGGGATTTAGGTTTTTCTGTTTTTGTTTTCCTTCATTTTCATTTTCATGTCATTTTTGGAATATGAGATCTTGATCAATTTGATTGAGAGGTCTTGTAATTTGAAAATCGGAGACAAAAAGGCGAGGTTTTCAGCGTCAATCTAGAAAGAGTCGTTTGGAAAAATGTCCGGTGGTGTTGCTTTGAACACGATTCGCAAAGAATCCATTCATTCCGCTGGGTTCTTCGAGAGCCAGCGTGGACGCTGCTCCGGCGAATCAATCCTAATTTTCCTCAGTGTCGATGGCTCTGTGATCCCCATGCGTGTTCTTGAGTCGGACTCGATCGCATCAGTGAAGCTTAGGATCCAGACGTGTAAAGGGTTCGTGGTGAAGAAGCAGAAGCTTGTGTTTGGAGGCAGGGAATTAGCTAGGAATGATTCACTAGTTAAGGATTACGGTGTGACTGGTGGGAACGTCTTACACTTGGTTCTAAGGCTTTCTGATCTCCTGCTTATCACCGTCAGGACCATCTGTGGGAAGGAGTTTGAATTCCACATTGATCGGCACCGAAACATAGGGTACCTGAAGCAAAGGATTTTGAAGAAGGGGAAACGCTTTGTTGATCTTGAGGATCAAGAGATTTTCTTCAATGGGGAAAAGCTCGACGACCAGAGGCTTGTTGACGATATACAAAAGAACAATGATGCTGCAATTCACTTGGTGGTTAAGAAATCAGCAAAAGTCCGTGCTAAGCATGTTGAAAAGGATTTGGAGCTCTCTGTAGTAGCTGAAGTTCCTGATGAGACAAGGGACAAAGGAGTCGATGAAAAAGAGAACGGACCCGAGGAGCTTCCCATTGTAACATGGAAGCCACCTTGTAGAGATAGAGATTTCTGGTTGGAACCAATTCTTGTTAATCCCAAGGTCAAATTGCCACAAATGATGCGGGATATGTTCGAGTCTACATTTGATGGTTTGGAGAAAGGCAATCAACCTATAAGGTCCTCTGAGGGAACTGGAGGAACTTATCTAATGCAAGATGCATTAGGTCAGGACTATGTTTCTGTCTTTAAGCCTATTGACGAGGAGCCCATGGCCATGAACAATCCCCGTGGCTTACCCCTGTCATCAAATGGAGAAGGGCTGAAAAGGGGAACAAGGGTAGGCGAAGGAGCATTGAGGGAAGTTGCTGCATACCTATTGGATCATCCAAGAAGCGGACCTCGCACCTTATCAGGTGAGGTGATGGGCTTTGCTGGTGTGCCACCAACTATTTTGGTTCAATGCTTGCACAAGGGATTCAACCATCCTCAAGGTTATGAATGTGCACCAAAGAATGTCAAGATTGGTTCGTTGCAGATGTTCATGAGGAATGAAGGAAGTTGTGAGGACATTGGTCCTGGAGCTTTCCCAGTTGAGGAGGTGCATAAGATCACTGTTTTTGACGTAAGGATGGCAAATGCAGACAGGCACGCTGGGAATGTATTACTCAGCAAAGGGAAAGAGGGTCAAACTGTGCTTATTCCAATTGATCATGGCTACTGCCTGCCTGAGAAGGTATACTTTTCTTACCTTCTGTTCTTTATGTTTGCTTTATGATTACCTTTGTTTCTGATTGATTTCAGAAATTAATTACCTTCCAAGAATTGATTTCATTCATATGTGTACGTGGATGCTTTCTAGGAGAGAGATAAATGCAAATTTGTTATTGGAGGTTCATGTTGAACATTTCACTTTGTACTAGCTTTCGCAACTACCAAAAAAAAGCTAGATAAACTATCTCTATTACATCCGGTAATTGTTTCTGGATCCTTTGTTAACAACAAGTTTACTTCTCTTTATTCTTTGCAGTTTGAAGATTGCACTTTTGATTGGCTTTACTGGCCACAGGCTCAGCAGCCTTATTCTCCAGACACCATTGAGTACATAAATTCGTTAGATGCTGAACAAGATATTGCCATTTTGAAATATTACGGATGGGACCTTCCTCTTGAGTGTGCCCGCACGCTCCGTATTTCCACTATGCTTCTGAAGAAAGGAGTACAAAGAGGTCTCACTCCTTTTGCCATTGGAAGCATCATGTGTAGAGAAGATCTGAAGAAAGAATCTGTGATAGAGGAGATTGTGCGCCAAGCCCACGATTCCTTTATCCCTGGCATGAGTGAAGCTGCGTTTCTGGAAGTTGTCTCCCAAGTTATGGATTCCAGGCTCGACAAGCTCGCAAAATAGTTGATACTTCCACCTAATAGAGTATATTTATATACTAATTATATAACCAGTTCATTTTCAGATGGACTGCTGATTATATGTATGTAATGAGTGGATGGCTGACTCGTTCCACAGAAACGTCAAGCTTCCCTTTCACTTCTGTCAACTGATATTGAACCCTGTGTTGGGATGTTGAACAGAAGTCTCATAATAAGTTTGTATTCTGCTCAGATTTATGGATTGCAGAGTTTCTGAGGTATTGTGCTACTCAGGTGGGAGGTTAATATATTGTACATAAATGTTATCCCCATATTCAGATCTGAGGCTCAGAAAAAGGATATCTACATAGATTGGTCACTAGAGGACCGTCGACAACCGAGGTTTAGTCAAGGTCTGTCTTTCAGAAGTTGTAAATGTGTGCTCTTTCATTAAGAGAATAAAAGGATTATAGCCTTTGAAGTTGCATTCTGTTTGTAATTGGATGGGTTTAAAACACTAATAGCGCCTAAACTTTAAAGTCTCTTCTATTTTACACTTTGAATTTTAAAAATCATCATTATACTCCTTAAATTATCAAAGCTTTTCACTTTGTCCCCTTGAACTCTTAATTTTCATTTAAAGATGAGAAGATATTGTTGAATAATAGATGGAATAATAGATAAAATCTTATTTTTTCGCTTTTATAGGTTACTCATGTGCTAATCACATCACGTGAGCTTAATTTTATCTACTTGGATAGAAAATTGGAAGTTCAAAAGACAAAGTGAAGAGCTTTAAAAGTTCAAGGGGCAAGCGGTGAGTTTTAAAATTCAATGGTCAAAATAAGAAGTTTTGAAAGTTTAGAGAATAAAGTGATGATTATTAAAGTTTATGGGTCAAAGTAGAGGAGACCCTAAAACTTTAAAAGCCATTAGCATTAATAACCTTAATTAGATAGTCTTTAAAATCATATCTCATCTACGAAGAATTATTCAGTAGACCAAGTATAACAGATAGTACACCTGTCTAATAAATACTTGACATTTAAACTATTTATCAACATTGTTTTGTCTAGTCATACTTCTCTCTGCTAATCACAGCTATCATAGTTACTTTACCTAAATTCTTTCATTAATTTCAAACATTATTAATGTTCTTACTATAATTTTTTCATGAAGTACTATTTTCTACTTTGAAAAGTTACTGCTCATTTCAATTTATTACACATTATTATTTTCACTTTAATGATATAAATATATATATATATATATGTATCAAATAACCGATATATACTATGTCATTCAATATAATATATTACCAAAATACTGTTTTCATTTTAATGATAAAAAAGATACTAAAAACAACGCTCGAGCGCGCGCGTGTGTGTATATATATATATATTGAAAAAACAACATATATAAAACAAATAACCAATATACAGTATGTCTTTTGTCAAATTTTTTTTAAGAGGCAAGGACTTATCTGGGGGGTCGCAAACTGCTCTATGGATAACCCAAATTCACATACATATATACTCAACAATAAAAAGGAAATCACCTCTGTGATTGAAGAATCTACTAATAAATGAGAATCAAATGGTAATAAGTAATCGCCTACTATTATTTTTAACCAATCATTTTATTTTGCAGCTGCTATTTGATTAATCTCTATTATTAATAACATTTTTAACCAAAACAAAAATTAAAAAAAAAAAACCTTGCTTTGATAGAGCGCGTGCCTTGACTTTATAGTGGTATATATATATATGTGTGTGTGTTGAAATAAGTTAAAACGATTGTTAGCTTTTTTTTTTCTTTTTTGCTAAGTTTCAAAAATTGATTGAAGTGTATAAAATACATACATATATATATATATATATATATATATATATTAAGAATAGGAGATTTATGTGGAGTATTTGTAATAGTTGTGATTAGAAAAGAGAAATATAACTAGATTAAACAACATTGATATATAGTCTAAATGTTAAGCATTTATTAGAAGGATGTATCATGTAAATATGATAACATAACATGGTAATCCTGTCTACTTAATAATTCTTCCCCATATACACCACATAAGCCCACAAAGTCTCACACTCTCGCTCCATATGTCCTAGATAAGTCAATTTCCTAGTCCAAAATCTACAATGTATGAGGGAGATACAGATGCATAAAATTTCATAAATTGATGATATATTCAGATATCCATTCTTCAATGATCTAATAACCCCACAATAGCATGATCATCCCATGTGCTTTCAGAGCATCAACAGGGGCTGTGTGTTCAATTTTCATGCAATGAGTCAGGTTCTTTGTACATGTAGGAGCCTGTTTTCTGTACCGTCTGCAGTTTTGTTTGGGGGGGTTCTTCAGACCAATAATTGCTTCTTCCTTCTTTTTTTCCTCTTTAGGTCCAATAATCGCATCTGCATCGTGGAAAAATGGGACACAACAAATTAACATGGACAAAATGGTGATGTGAAGATACTGTTGAACTCCTATCCTTCTTTTGTTTTGTGTTTGTTTAGCTCAGTCGTAAATTGTGTAGCCAACAAGAAGAGAGAGAGAGAGAGAGAGAGAGGGAGAGTGCAGCTGTTAGCAATTATGATGTCTCTTTCTCTCTCTCTCTCTCCTGCTTTTCAAACTCTCTGTGAAACCAGTTCACATCGACTAGTAATTTTACCATCCGGCTTCTACACGTGTTCTGTACAATGGGATGCAAGGTTGCTGGGGTTACTTGTCAATCGGTCCATTATGGTATTTAAGAAGAAACACTAGCTTGTTTAGATTGTCCGTTCAAACCAACAAATTTAAAGTGAAACATGACAACAATTTAAATTTTGTTAAAAAATATTATAATAAAGTCAATTTAAGTTAAAAAAAGTGTTTAAAATGTATAATAAGAGCTGAAATTTTTAAACTACAGGCAAGAATTTTACATTATAATTTATTTTTTTTTAATTTTTGTAGTATGAGCAATCAAAAATTTTAATTAAAAGTGATTTTATCAAATACAATGTTCTGAGAAGTTGAACCGAATCAGTATTTCTATACAAGCTGTAACTGGTAATGGCCTATTCTGCTATGATTGCCATTTTCCAATGCATCAGCCTTCACTTGTTATGGCTCATCTTCAATACTCTGTTGCTAGTTGGCTTTTGATCTTTCTTCTGCCCACAATCATTCACCTCAAGAATGGTGGGGGCATTAAAATTTGCTGCCTGGCACACTAATTGCTGAAATTTATGAGGCTTACACAGATGATTTGCAAGCGGTGTCTTTTTGTGAAAAAAATTTGCAAATAAGTTTAAACCAAAACAAGTTTGTTTTAGACTGCATCCATGTGTTGGCACAGATCTTAAATCATAGAGATTGTGTTTGAAAGCTGAGCTCTTTCAGCCAAAAGATTCTAATAGGAGAGTAATAAAGTTTACTGAAAAATCCCATGAGAGAGATCTCAAAAAGAAAAATAATAATAATAATAATAATAATAATAATAATAATAATAATCTGTGTGTGTATTTTAAGTGGAAAACGATTTTTTTTTTTTTTACAATGACAACATTGGACTGAAATTTTACTGAAAAATCTTCTAAAAATGTGTATTTTTAAAGATTTTTGTTTTGTTCCCCTAGTTGTAGGCTTTGCTTATTAATCTCAAATCTTATCTGCGCTATTAATGTTAAACTTTGCATGTGTATGCTTGAAAAGGAGTTAAAAATTTTTGAGAAAAAAAAAAACAGTTGTTTTACTAAAATTATCTTTCCATTTGGTTGAGTTGCGCCTCTTTAGACACACCTTTCATCACTTTCTTTCGCTAGTTCAAGTTTTGAAAGAGATGTAATAAGAATTCATATTTAGACAAAAATGGCTTTGTCACAACTTTCCTCTCAAAATAGACAAATTGTTAGTTAGAAAATGCATCAATGATCAACCAAAGTTAAAACTTAACCAAGCTTTTAATCAAAATTGATGGTATACAAAAAGCCTGCTCAAGAGGGGACAAAAACAAGCATAGCAATAAAAGAGTGTTTGGTGGTACAATATTCAAATAATAAATAGTTGAACTTCAGCATCAAATAAATTATATGCAACTACATAGTTTAATGATAAATTCACACCCAATTTCATTACAGAGTTGAAGAATTCAAATTCCTCACCTTAAGTTTTAAAAATAAAAATGAAAATAAACTATATACAACATTATTATATTTTCCCCGACAAAACATGCTTAGATAGTAGGATCTCTTTAGTGACCCAAAACATTAATTCCCTCATGTGGGGCCATGACCTTTAATCCCTCAACCTTTGAACTGTACCTCCAGATATATACCTTACTTAACTTTCCATAAGAACCAAAATCCCAATCTTCAGCTAAGGAAATTCAATACTCCTGGTCTTGTTTTTGTGGTCTTTTTTTTCCCCAAAGATGAAATATATATATATATATACATATATGTACATATATATATATATATATATATATATCAATATTTGCCATTTGGATTTAATGGTATTTACTTGTTCTCTGTCTCCACATGATCTAAACACATGCACCGAATGATTAAAAGAAAGACAACACAAAAAAGGGGAAAAGAAGAAACTCTACAAGATGACAAAATACTCTCGTCTCTTCTAACAATGTGAAATTTGGAATCACTAAATTTACATGTCAATTAATTTTGATATGATTAGGAAGTTACTTAATGTCTTATTTGGCACGTCTATTATATTGTATCGTATTATATTTTTTATATATAATACAATATAATACAAAATAGTATGTCAAACATGCCTTAAGTATTTAAAAGAGAGTGAAATTACAATACATTTTATTTTTTATTTATGTATGTATGTATTAGCTTGAGTCTCAGTTACTCTCGTCTCTTGTAACAATGTAAAATTTCAAATCACTAAATTTACATGTCAATTAATTTTGATATGATTAGAAAGTTACTTAATGTGTTATTTTGCACGTCGTATTATATTGTATCATATTATATTTTTTGTATATAATACAATATAATACAAAATAGTACGTCAAAGATGCCTTAAGTATTTAAAAGAAAGTGAAATTACAATACATTTCATTTTTTATGCATGTATGTGTGTATTAGCTTGAGTCTCAATTATTAAAAGAAAAATTTAAAAACGATAGTATAGTTGTAACTCTTTTAGCTTTCATCGTGTGACAAGTAATAATTTTTCTTCATCAACTCAAGTTGTTTTTCTCTTTTCATTGTTGAATTGTTGAATTAATGGTTAAAAAATGAAAGTAAATATACATCCCACTGAAGAATCTCTAACAAACATTACGTGTTTGATTCTACAATTTTTTATTCAAAAAAAAAAAAAACAACGTAAAAAATTAACAATTTTATGCTGTTAACCGTTTGAAGTGAAAAGTTTAAACCAATATAAAGAAATCTAAACACCACCACTTCTTACTTTCTTTATTTGAACAATTTTATTTAACATATAAGATTACAACTTTATTGTTAATAAATCGATGTCTTTATTTAGTTTTAGTTTGTGGTTTAAATTACGGTATAAATTACCTTGTTATAGTATTTTTTTTATAAAAATTTATATTTTTATTTAAACCTATCAACTAATAAGCAAACTCTGAGCTACATTTATTTTACTACGAAAGGTGAAAAGCATTTTTCTTCACACGCTCCCCCACACCATCACGTGGGTATTTGAAAGAGTGATAGAAATCAGTGGTAGGAACCACTTTTATTGTAACATATGAGAGTTTTATACTATAGTAATTTTTTTATTATTACTGTAACATATGAAAATTTTTTACTATTTATAATTAAATTTATGATTAAAACTAAGTGGTTCTTGTCACTGTCAGACACCCCTCACATCAGCACATGATTCATATATGGTACACTTCCAATTTGGGTTTTTTTTTTCTTTTAAATTAAAACCCCCATAAAATTGCAAACAAATCCCATTATCAAAAATAAAACTCCGAGCAGATCCCACTTTTCTAAGCTCTCCACTCTCTCAATTCACTCCACCCAAAAAAAAAAACACACCATGACTAAACCTCACCACCCCGCAAACCACAACCACAACCACCCCCACCACCACAGACCGCCACACCGGCCGACGGGCCGGACCAACCTGGCCTCATGTGTGGTGGCCTTGATCTTCCTAATCTTCGTCGTCATCGTCGTCCTCATCGTCTACTTCACCGTCTTCAAGCCCAAGGACCCCAAGATCGCCGTCAACGCCGTCCAGCTCCCTTCCTTCTCCGTCTCCAACGGCTCCGTCAACTTCACCTTCTCCCAATACGTCGCCGTCCGGAACCCCAACCGCGCCGTCTTCACTCACTACGACAGCTCCCTCCAGCTCCTCTACTCCGGCAACCAGGTCGGGTTCATGTTCATACCCGCCGGGAAAATCGACTCGGGTCGGACCCAGTACATGGCCGTCACCTTCGCCGTCAGCTCGGTCCCGATTTCCGATGACCGGATTCAGACCAATCCGGGTTCTGGAATCGGCGTCGGAATGGTGAGTGGGGACTCGTCCGGAATGGGAATGGGGATGGGAATGGGGTTTGGGCCGCAGAGTCGGGTCGGGGGGACGATGGAGATGGAGTCGAGAATAATGATGGCGGGTCGGGTCAGGGTGTTGCATTTCTTCACTCATCATGTGGAGGCCAAAGCTGGGTGTAAGGTTGTAATTGCTGTCACTGATGGATCTGTGCTTGGGTTTCATTGCTAGCTTTTTGTTTTTTCTTGTTTGTTTGTCAACTCTAGAATTTTTTTTTTCTTTTTGATGGTGACTTGTTCAAGTGTAAAAATTCGTTTTAGCTTTTTTTTGGGTGATTGAAGTGAAATTTTATGACCAATAACCAAGTTGTAATTCTTTTTTTTTTTTTTTAAGATTTGGGTGGGTGGGTTAGTTAGTTCACATTTTTTTAAGTGTTTTTTGACACAATTAAACAAGTGTAGAATTAGCAAATGACTACCCACATTGTCCTTTTTCTTCTTCTTAATTCTTCCCGGAAAATTTGGGTTCTTCTTTTTTTTTTCCCCCTTCCTTCTCAATTCTTCTAGAATTAGTGTTTTTATGACCTTTTAATGAAGTTGTAGTGTAAAAATTTATCTATTTTTTTTTTCTTTTTGTGAATGAGTTGTAATGTTATGACTACTACCCAAGTTGTAATTCTTCTCTTTTCTCTGCGAATTAAATCAGTTGCTGAGTTGGTTCACATTTTCTGCTTTTTTTTTTTTTTAAATGCTTTTGACAAAATTGGCAACCTGGGTTTTCGATTGCTTGACACAATTTTAGTAAGGTAAGTGCAAGAATTAGTTAATGACTACCCACATTGTCTTCTTCCTTACTCTGTGAGAATTGGGTTAGTTTAGTTTTACTTGTTAAATGATTTATTTTGGGATAAAATATTTTAGTAAAAATAGCTTGGGACAGCATCTAGGCTGGAAATAATATATGGCAAAGAGGGCGGTGGATTCTGTTTTCTGTTTGTAATAATTGTGAAATCTATTGTCGCGCTTTCAATGTTCAATAAAGCAAAAGCCAGTCCGCATAAGAAGGCAGAGTTTTCTTTCTCCCTCTTTCTTTCTTTCTCTCTGTCTTCTTTATTTATTTATTTTTTTCTGGCTTTTGCTTTTTTAGAATGCCAAGAGGGAGGGATTAATTAAAGTGGAAGCAAAGGATGATCTCAAAACTGGGATCTGTCTTTTTAATAATTTAGGGAAAGCTAAAGCCAATCTGTGGAAGAAGCAAAGATACAGTTTCTTTTTTCAGTTGTTCTACTCCCACATAATCTAGTTTCATATTATCTCAATTAGACTGTTAAAAGTATCGTCTAAAATATAGCATTGCAATGATATTACTTGTGAACTATACTAGAGGATACATGGCGTTCGGCATCTCACACTAATAAAATATATTCTCTTTATAACTTTATATATATAGCAGCATGCGTATTTTTTTATTAAGATATTTGAATTGTCAGATCAAGCTTAACTAAAAATCTTTTTAAGGTTGTTCGAAAGAATAGTTTCAAACCAACAGTATAAAATTTTTATATACTACAATATAAAATTTTTATATGTTATAGTTTTTTTTTTAATTTAACCTTATAGTTTAAATGTTGGAAAAATAATACGCAGCAGAATTTAAAAATTTTAAATCAGAGTATTTTCCAAAACATAAGTTTGACATGCTATATGTATAAATTAACCTGATCTTACTAACCTCTTACTCGTCGAAAAGCTCCCGAAAACAGTGTAGAGAAGTAACGTTCCAGAAGAGCCTCAACCAACTGGTCTTCTTTGCTATTCTCTATCCACGATCGGAGTGAGTGTGGGCTCACACGTACAGCTCTTCCTCAAGGTGACTCTCTTTCCAATCAATTGAGAGAACCCAAAGCTAGTGTTCGTGATTTGTGAACAAGAGCTCTCAGGGAGTTTCAGATTCTCACCAGTAGAGTATCACTCTTAATCTCTCT
>CAMOHE010050026.1:0-18282 GCA_946598075.1 Artocarpus hirsutus | reverse complement strand
AAAGGATGATCTCAAAACTGGGATCTGTCTTTTTAATAATTTAGGGAAAGCTAAAGCCAATCTGTGGAAGAAGCAAAGATACAGTTTCTTTTTTCAGTTGTTCTACTCCCACATAATCTAGTTTCATATTATCTCAATTAGACTGTCAAAAGTATCGTCTAAAATGTAGCATTGTCATGATATTACTTGTGAACTATACTAGAGGATACATGGCGTTCGGCATCTCACACTAATAAAATATATTCTCTTTATAACTTTATATATATAGCAGCATACGTATTTTTTTAATAATATATTTGAATTGTCAGATCAAGCTGAGCTAAAAATCTTTTTAGGTTGTTCGAAAAAATAGTTTCAAACCAACAGTATAAAATTTTTATATTTTATATACTATAATATAAAACTTTTATATGTTATAATTTTTTTTAAATTTAACCTTTTAGTTTAAATTACTCTTTTTATTTGTTTTTTTATTTTTTTTATAATTGGTGTTTCTAAAACGGGTTTTAAGTAATTTTCAGGGTCCTGTAAAATTATTTAAAAAAAAGAGAGATAAAAAGGAAAGAAATTAGAAGTAGGCAGGCCAGGTCAAAGATTGAGTGAATGATAGATGTTCTGGTCACTCACCAACTGGTTGAGTCATGTGTAATAATGGAAAAGGATGAAGAAATTTACTGTATGCGGACAAAGCAGGTAAGAAGAACATGAACGGTGACGGGTAATTGGTGAGTGTTATGTTCTACAAGTGGCTAGAGAGTACCGACAAAACCTTTCGGATTAAAGTCCGCTTTTTTTACTTACTATTAGAATTCGATAATTGTTTGTAAGCGGTGTTCACGGGGAAAATTTAACTGCGGTAACTCTGCAACAATTTGGTATTAACAGCCCAATATGAGTCACCTTGTAAGTGGGAAAGAGTTTCACAGTGAGTCTCTGTTTGCCTTTTAACTATTAACCGGGTGTTTGGCAAAGTGGTGGGAACTGTGGTTTCCATCACAAACTCAGTTATAAACAGTATAAAGCTCTCACATGCTACAGTAACAATGCAAAAAATTGCTACAGTGTAAAGCTCTTACATGCTACAGTAAAAGTGGTTCTCACCACTGGTTCCCACCACCTTCCAAACACCCCATAAATCTATATTTTATGATTTTAAAATAAAGTTAATTATATAATTATATCTTTTGATTTTAGTTACTTTTTTAATTTTTTTTTTGTTTTGAGAAACTATGAAGTTGTTTTTTGAATTTAAAAAACTTATTTCAATTTAATTCTTATGAGTAGAAAAAAATTTTGGACAAAATAATATTACCCTTTAACAATTGTGAAAAATATTTTATAGATTTAAAAATATAAAAAAATCCTAAAACACAACATCAAATTTTAAAAAAATCTAAAGTTTTATGAAATTTTAAATATTAAAATATTTTTAAAATTTCTTAAGAAGAAAAATATATTTTGGAAACAAATTTAGTATAATTAAGAGTATTTTTGTCTTATGTCATAGTTTTTCTACCCAAAAAGTCCATAAAGGATAAAATTAAAAGATAGCTTTATAGTTTCTAAAAACAAAAGTAAAATTAAAAAATAATTAAAACTAAAAAATATAATTATATAATTAATCCTTTTAAAATATGCACTATGAGATTCCCGCTAAAAAAAGTCTCATATTTTAGAAGTATTATACTAATTAAAAAGTAAATTTATGTAATTAATCCTTTTAAAACATGCACCATCACATTCCCTCTAAAAAAAGTCTCATATTTTAGAAGTATTATACTGCTTGGCATTTCCGGTAATATACAACAACTGTGGAAGCGGTGTATTTCGTTGCCAAAATATGAGGAGCAATGAAAGACATGGTTTCATTTTAATTTTAATGCTATGGTTTTCCTTTTATGCAAAAATAGCGTGAGAACGCTACCTGCAGCAAGTAGCGGGCATTTGGTCTAGTGGTATGATTCTCGCTTAGGGTGCGAGAGGTCCCGAGTTCAATTCTCGGAATGCCCCAACTCTCCTCTTTTTAAAATTTTTTTAAAATAAACTTTTTAAAGCTTAGACAGAGGTAATATTATTAAATATCCTAGCAATGATTTTGCACCTACTCTAAACGAAAAATGGGATCATAACATGTGTGTCCAACGAAAAGGGTTTTCAATTCAATGGACCTGCTTAAATTTTGCATAAGATGGTTGACAAATCGGTGATTTTTTTTTTCTTTTTAAATTATTAACACCCTTAACATCTTGGTTTACATGCTGACTCGACAGATTAAGGTTTCAAAGAAACAAAACAACACCAAACCAGCCGACAAAACTAAATCAATTAAAAGGGGCAGCACACCAAATACATAATAAAACAACAAGACTATCTGTACTTGTAGAGCTTGGACTTCAACTGCATATTATCTTTCCACCATTGGTGAATTCCATGGGCTTCTTTCAGATCCTTTGATTGTGTCAAATTGATGGTCAGATTGGCTGAAGGAATGAGGTGCATTGGATCTGACTCTCTCCCCATTACTTTCAGCAACATTCCCCCAATCGAATTCTGGGTTGCTAACCTCTCAATGGCTCCAGCTCCTATCTCCTCCATCTTATCCCTGTGTTCAAAATACCCAATATATTCAGAGCATATATAATCACCCGGGTTCACAAATAGACAAGGAATCCATGCTGAAAGGCCTGCAAATGGGTCCTCTGTAAGGCCCTTCATCTTGCTAGCCTTCATGGCAATGGTGAGTCCTGCTGTTATCACACTGGTTGCGACCCGGATCCCGTGTTTGATCTTCTTATCCTTGATTGTCTCAATCGGGGGGGAGAAGAACGGCGGGTTGAATAGGAAAGAGTTGATAAAAGTTCCATTCTTTGCCATGGTTTTCCCGGCAAGCATGGCCATGGCTGATCCTAGGGAATGGCCCGCCAGCCAGACATTCGCATCACCAACAGCGGCAACCATGTTGCGAACTGCTTGTATAGCAATCTCGAAGCGAGATGTCCGGTGGAGTCCGTGCTGAAGGAAGTGAAGATCCAACTCGATATCCCGCGAGAAGGAGCCAGGCATTGTTAGGGTGCCCCGGAAGGCAATGACGTATCTTGGACTTCCATCTAATGAGTGGTTACGTTGAGACGCAGGAGGCTTGAATTCATAGATTGCACCAAAGATGGAATAATCAGCATCATCCACAAGATTACGAAGCAACTTAAAGTGAAAGAACTCCCACCAGGGAGGCGCAAGGGCCTCGTGATCGATGCGTTTCTCTTGGCGGTCCCTTTCCAAAACGTAGACACCCTGAACCAAACTGGCAGCAATAGACCTCCTATGATGCGGATTCTCCCTGCAAAGAAAAAGCAGCAGATAAATATTCTTTCCCTCAGCATCTTGCAAAATAACCAATCGCATAATAAACATTTCAAAAGGACCACTTCAGAAGTTGCTTGATTCTGCCAAAACAAGTCTGACATAACCCATAACCAAAAATGGTGGGCTTGTTTGGTTCATAGGTTTGAACAGAAAAATTGAACAAAAATTTAAATTTTTGTAAGAGAAGACGCTATAACAAAAAGTTTTGAATTATGGTTGAAACTATGAAGAAAATGGGGATATTTGAACACGGAATTTGCAACCAGTATCTCAACCCCCCAGTTTTAAGGAGTAGAAGCCACACTCACGCTTATATAGCACTCGATAAAAGTTGATTTACAAAATAAAACAAGAGAAAATCATCTCCTAAACACGATGCAAGTCCTTCACGTTTTCATCATATCATTCTTTTAGCTGTATAAATGTGCAAACTCTTGGTGCAAGCAGGAATTTCGTTTGTCATGGTTTAATCAAAAAACTTAAGATTGTCATCGTATGATTACACTATTTATTAACCAAGAGGCACAAATCTCATTCACCTATGAACATTTCAACCTAAAAAAAAAAGTCACACAGAATTCCTTCACACCAATTTGATAGTAAGAAAACGAGGTTTTTTTTTTAATATGACAAAGAAAACATAAGATTTAAAACCAGCAAAAAAAATGAAACCCAGAAAAGATCTATTCTTTTTGGGAGTGGAAATTTCTCACCAGTCAATAGAAGTAAGATGCAATGGTCCAGAAAGATCGAAAATTTCCCTCTCAGATGCGGTGGTCATTTTTCAGCAGATGAAATCTTCTATCTTTCCTCTCAACCTATCCTCAAAAGCTGTTACTGCTCTGCAAAACGACAATTAAACTCTAAGGAAAACCAGATCACCATAGAAAAAATCCAGAATTTCCTTTCAAATTAGAACTGCAAACTGCTTTTTAATTAAAAAATTTACGAAAATGGATCGAGAAACTTCTACATTCGCTTTGCGTCCGTTATCACCGACAAAAGATCCCAAACAACACCATAATTTTCAGGGGAAAAAAAAAAAAGCATTTTCCTTCATTGTTGTGAGGAGAGAGAGAGAACCTGAGGATGAGAGGTTTGGTGTGACGTCAAAGGCAATCGCTGAAACGTCATTGTCCTCCACTGTTGTCATTTATAACTTTCTTCAAACCCTGATGGGTTAATTCGAAAAAAAGGCCCTAAAAAAAATTCAAATTAAGAAAATGGCCTATCTTTTTTTTAGAACTAAAAAAAAAAAGGTTTTTTTAGCATCAAAATTATCTCAATTTTTTTTTACAAAAAAAGAAAAAAAGACTGTATCAAAAAAAAAACTTAAATATGATGGCAAAAAAAAAAAAACTGAAATTATTTTAGTGCTTAAAAAGCTAATTTTTTGATGCAAAAAAGATGTCATTCTTTAAATTTTTTTTCCCCAAAAATCCCTTTTTAAAAAACCCCCTCTGCCTGATTGAAGCAGTAAGAGGGGGCAAAATTTCATAAAAGAGCTACCTAAAAAATTTAATGGAAGAAATGACCTTTTTTTTTACATTAAAAATTAAGTTTTTTAGGTAAAAAAAAAAGCTTCAATTTTTTTTCATGTTATTGAAGTTTATTCTTTTGCTTTAATTTTTTTTTTTTTATCTTGTTGAGATTTTTTTCTTTTATTTTATATTTGATGACATAACATTGAGGCCATTTATTTAATTTTAAAATTTTTTCATTTATTTATAAAAAAAAAACTTCTTTTTAAGGCCATTTATCAAAATGGAGTTTAAACGATGCCGTCTGATTTGCTTAACGAAAGTTTCTTATTTTTCTTTTTTCTTTCTTTCTTTCTTTTTTTTTTCTTTTTTATTTTTTCTTTGGAGGGGCTCGAGTCTAGATCTCAACTTGCCAACTTTTCTTTCCAAAAGAAAAAAAATATATATATATATATATATATATATATATATTATAATATTAAGAGAAAAAAAGGGGCAAGATAATAAATTTATTTTGTGAAATTTATTACTTTTTTTAACAAATAGTTCTGTTAGAGGATAAATTACAAGAATTTGATGTCTTCGAAAAACAATACACTAAGGGATGCGACTGTTAAAAGGAATTTGTCAATCAAACTAGTTTTTTATTTACCAATGAAACTAGTCAACAGTGATATTAATTTATAAAAAATTCTATTATAAAATAAAACTGTGTTCTTTCTCCTTTTCTATACTACTATAAAAGGTAAATAATTGTCACTCTTTTTGCAAGACAAAAGAAAGATGAAATTTCACATCATTCCTTTGTAGGCCTACCAACAAAGGTGATAACTTTCTTTTGATAATTAATGGTGATGACTATAGTTTTTCTTCCCTCAAAAAATGTCTAAAAAATAAAACATTTGCTAACAGTAGTAAATTTGCTCAAAAGATAAGTTGTGCTTTCGTGGCCTCTTGCCCTTTGCTTTTTGTTTTAATGAAAATTCTATTTTGCAAGAAAAAAAATAAAAGAAAAAAATAAAAGAAGAAGATAAGACATTTCTCTTATTTTTGCCCTCTAATTTTAGTTATTATGTCATCTTATTCCCTGAATTTTGAAAACTGATATGCACATTGCTCAAACTTTAAAATATTAACAAAAATACTCTTCAAACTTTAAAATGTTAGCAAAAATGTTCCTTTTTGTTACATTTTGTCCTTAAAATTTTACTTTTGCCATCAAGCTTTGTTAATAATGTCATCTTACCCCTGAACTTGAAAACTTGACATGTGTACTACCCCTTCCCCCTCCCTAAAATTTTATTCCTTTATTTTCTAGTCAACAATACTTTGCAAAAGTCAAAATTCAAATTGCTCACCTAAGAGTTGGAGATTGAGCCAAGACTAATTAGGATAGGCTGAGTAGTCAAGGAGAATGACAATAAGGAATGAGGAAGAGGAGGAGGAAAAGGAGGCAAGTTAGGTCTCGAACTTGAAGCCTAAGCTCTAAAATCAGAACCATTGAGGAGTTTGAGTAAGATTCGTAGATTACGAGTGGATTGAAGAAAAGAGAATTATGCTTTCTAAGGGAGTGGCATGATGGAACTAGAATAAGGTGAAAGATCTTCGTCACCACCAAGCTTTCTTCCACTCTCCTCCTCTTTCTCCTTCTTCGTTAGCTTCCTCTACAACTATTCAAGAAATCTTGTTCCACTATGTGTTGGCCGTGTCGTTCATCGTCATGTATTCTATAAGCTCAACCTTATCTCGATGAAGAAATATGTTGAAAAAATAATACGCAGTGGAATTTTAAAAATTTTATATTAGAGTATTTTTCAAAATACAAGTTTGACATGCTATATGCATAAATTAATCGGATCTTACTAACCTTTGAATGCTAAAGAACTCCTGTAATCCATGAAGAGAAGTAACGTTCTAGAAGAGCCTCAACCAACTGGTATTCTTTGCTATTCTCTATCCACGATCGGAGTGAGTGTAGGCTCACACGTACAGCTCTTCTTTAAGGTAATTCTCCTTCCAACCAATTGAGAGAACCCAAAGCTAGTGTTTGTGATTTGTGAACAAGAGTTCTCAGGGGGTTTCAGAATCTCACCAGTAGAGTTTCACTCTTAATCTTTCAATTGATCTAAATAACTCATGAGACCCACTCTTTATTTATAGAGGTTGGGTCTAGGGTCATTCCTTATTAGATAAGGTCTCAAAAATTTGAATCAGAATCAAATTCAAATCAATATCTGATGAAATCTGCGTGAAAACACGTGATTTTTTATTCGTGCATTGGTAGGCCAAACTTGTCCCATCGGCAGGCCGAACTTGAGGATCGGCATGCCGAACTGTCAAAAAAAAAATCTCAGTAAATCTTTTTATTTTTCACTTGAGATTCTATAGGATAAAGCCCTAGTTTTAATTCAAATAACACAATAGAGAAGTTATCTAATTAAAACAACTTTATCTAGATAATCTTTAGGAAATAAATAAATTCCTAATAATTCTACAAGTTTATCTTGATATAATTTATTCAAAATTAAATCAACTGATAAACAGACAAGAATTGTCCGATGCCAATAATTCAACAAGTTTAATCTTGAATTAATTTTGTCACAAAATTAATTCAACCGATAAACAGACATGAATTATTTGATTCTTTCAAATTTCAACCAACGTAATAAATCTAACATAAGTCACCAATAATTGAAAAAGCACGTTGTATCGTTACAGGATTTTGTGAGTTAGCAAAAGGGACCAAATGGACCTATATAGTTTAAGCTCCCGATAATTATGAAACCCAATATCCCAAATATACATTTCATAATTATCAACTCTAATGCTACTCCACTAAAAGCTTGGAGCTGCACTCTCGAACTCTATAGAATTACGAAGCCCGTATAGCTAAGTCTCCATAACATATAATAGTGTACCATATCTCCATAAGATTATCCATAATCGGCTTAAGGACAAGTTCTGTCTTACATTCCCGATTATTTTTATCTTACGTTCCATTATCTCACTATCAGAAAACTTACCATCTAAAGACGGTATACCATTCAGTTACACCTATGTATCCAAGTTCTGTCTTACATTTTCGATTATTTTTATCTTACGTTTTATTATCTCACTATTAGAAACTTACCATCTAAAGACGGTATACCATTCAGTTACACCTATGTATCCAAATGGTTGAACGTTCCAATTTTTCAATTATAGGATAACGCATATAAGAGGATATCACTACTCCTAAAAAGGAGCTATGGATTCCATATCTATGAATAATAGGTCTACGTTATCAAGAGTCATGCCTCCAACGTACCGGCATGCATACCACTATTAAAATATGGGTGTCACCATTTGATACATCAAAAGACACAAGTCAAGACAACGAGCCTATTATTCATCTCAGGATTAAGATACAATACAAATGATTGTCTAAAGTGAATCGATTTGTCAAGACAAAATTATTAATCCAAATCAATTCACTTTATGTCCCGATCCAACACATCGTTATCTATGACAACGTGCCAATGTTTCTATTCGCGGAGTCCACCTCGGATAATCAAAACAAACCATCTCCCAATAGGGATATAGACAACATAACAATCTTTACATGAATAAAGCGCCCTACTTTATTCCCTCGATTGCGGATCTTATATTTAAACCGTCACCTTAAGAATCGTGTCTCCCGCATAATCTATCCATCATATGCCCAATTCTTAAAGGTTTAGTCCGACAGTATCAGACTATTATTTGCTTTTCATACATTCAACAAATATGAACGTAAAGAGGACACGATTTGGTATATAATAAATAAATTCTTTATTGATAAAAAAATCTCTAAAAACTTATTACATTTTTACTCCTTAGGACATACATGTCTAACAAAATATCCTTTCATCTTCGCTTAGTTCACAATTCTTGAATGAGCAATTTAAGTTTTGACTTGTAGAAAAATCGTTGACTAGAAAATAAATGAAAAAAAAAAGTTCAGAGGGTAAGCATACTGGTTTTTGAAGTTCAGGAGGGACAAGATGACATAGTTACCACAGTTCAAACTGCAAAAAAAAAAAAACTTTATAGATGAAATATAATAAAAAAAGGAATTTTTGCTACGTTTTAAAGTTCAAGAATCATCTTTGTTGACATTTTAAAGTTTAAAGAGTGCGAAAAACCAGTTTTTAACGGTCAGGGGGCCAGACGATAAAGTAGCCAAAGTTTGGGGGGAGAAAATAAAATTTATCCAAAAACATGGTCCCAAGTTGAAAAGAAATGGATCTGTTTAGTAAGCTTGGTCCTAACCATAATCTTGATTATGAATAGTGTAAAGCTCTCATATGTTACAGTAACAATAAAAAAGTTACTACAATGTAAAGCTCTCACATGCTACATTAAAAAAGTTCTAACCATCTTACCAAATACACTACAGATCGTTTAGTTTCTTGAAAGAGTTGACTCAACGCAAGTCCATTTGCTGAAAGTCTCGCGCGGTAAAACTTCTTTCCACTTCTTTCCATAGCTTGTTCTTCATTCCCTGATGGTGATACATGTTGTCTTTTCGCAAGATGTTGTCGTTTTGTAAAATTATCGTCGTTTTAACCATTCATTGTCTTTCTTAAAGATTGTCGCCTTACAAGGGGGAAAAAAGGATAAATATAAACACAAGGAGCATATGCTAGTCCTTACTCAATTCATTATCGTGTTTCATGATTTTGTCGTTCTACAACATTTTTCTCACTTTTGCAAAACTAAGACGTCTAGTCCTTTAAAACTATCCTTTCTAAAATTTCGTCGTTTCAAATTGGATCAACTTCAAGAAGAATTGAACGTGTTCTGCTAGTGCTTTTTTTGGGCTTCCGTTCACCCATAAAGCAAAAACCATTGATCGAAGAAGAATAAAATTTTCACTAACATACATTCATACAAATGCAAGAGGTTAACAAAAAAAAAATATGGGTAAAAAACAAAAAAAAGATTCATCCGTATATCAAAGTATATAAAGCACTTCATAACCATGAATAATGTCACCGGGTAAACGATGACACCACCTCTTTCACCAATTCTATATTAAGTGCATAAAATACAAGGACAAAACCCCCAAATTCTCGCCTTTCCTCGCAAGGAATATAATCGCCAATGAATGAATCATAACTCCATGATCTACTAGTCATTTCCCAGATACATATTGCAGATCAGATCTATTTAGTCCAAGCAACTGAATCAATCTCCGCTTGAGCACTCCTGTATAATTCCAGCCTCTTTGCTAGGGCGGCACGTCGCTCCATGACAGCCGGATCCTCGTTCAACAGCGACGACAGTCGCTTTTGCTGCGCAGGGAGTTTCAAATTGAACACATTCAAATTTCGCTCTCCAAGAGATACACAAGTTTGCGTAAACGGATATTACAAAGAGGGAGAGGGATTCTAAGCTTTACCTCCATTTTACCCAAGTCGGTGAAGAAATGGTCAAGTAAGCTTCGTTTTGCCTCCCGGACTTGACAATATACAACAGACTTGGGAATGGAGTTTCGGAGACTTGCACAAACCATATTGACGTAAGCCAAAACATTTGTTCCTGTTTTTGTATGGCAGAGTTATAATTAGTAGAGGTTAGCAATGAAATAGAAGTCTTGTTTAAGCACAATTTCATTTCAAAATTAAACAAGACTTACCAATTCGCCTGAGATATGAGTCATTGTATCTATCAAAAATTGAATGCGATGGGTTGCCACCCTTTTCAACATCTTGAGGAAGCTTGCGGAAGAAATCAACAGTAAGGTAACTACACTCCATGTCAACGAGCTTAAGAGTTGCTTTCTTGCTTTCTTCCTTCATTCTGTCAAGCGACTCGATTGCCGCATTTGCCACCTCCACTCTAAGACCAGGATACTGCTTCAGCTCCTGAGATACCAAAGCAACATTCATTACACAAATTGCAAAATGTTTATAAACCCATATAAGGGGATAAAGGATGACTAGAAGCGGGATGAAGCAGCATAAACTTCAAAACTTCATTAACTAAAAAGCCAAAGGATACAGGGAACCGAAAGCGAGTAAAACTTATAACGCATATAATACATTTCCAAATTGTTCTAAGTCTATATATGCCCTTTTTTCTGCATAGATGTGCAGCCGGAAATGAGTATGCATCTGAAACATGTGAACAAGATGCTAGTGCTACAAGAAGTCTAATACCTTAACCCATTAAGTTTATCTACGCACATACTGAACATATTTGATAAATATAAAAGCTACATATATACAAATGGACGCAATAAGATCGAGTCTAAGTCAATGCCATACACATACCAGAGTCTCACTGATAGCCTTGTGAACTAGATCCTTCAGTATGGCATGGACCTGGAATCATGAAATACCAAAAAACAGATTTGTTATCAGTCGCCTTAAAATAGACAAAGGCTTAAAGCCTGCAAGTAATCAAACCAAAAAAAAAAAAAGGCCACGGTCTTCATAAGAATTTCACAAGTTCCATTTTGTACCAATCAACCAGCTGTTGGCCGGTAGGGACCTTATAGAATTTAGTTGAGATTCATAGTCCAATTTGTTTTAATATCATGATAACACATCATGCTCAATCCTTCTTGTCTAATGCATACAGGCAGGTTGCCTCTAAAGTCTAAACATTAATTAATTGAATCCATTATCTATATCAGATGGAAACATGTTCTGCACTCATGGCTGATCTCTACAAAGAATTTCTTTTAAGTTCAGGCATACCGCATCAACAGCAGCCTCAGCAGGACCCCTAATAGTAACTAGTGTAGACTCAATAAGTCGACGATATCCTTGCTCGGGAGCTATCAAATGAGGTTGATATCCATCCGCTTCAGTAATGAGCTTCCGAATATTTTCCATTGAAAGTTGCTTATCAAATTGCAGTCTTTTTAGAGCAGCTGGAAGCTGGTTATCAAATACATTGTAGACTTTATCACCACCAGGGCGCCTATGGACAACAAGAAAGATACAAACTGTAAGTTTTAAGGGCAGAAGAAAAGAACTCATTATTGAAGAAGTTACTGGGGGACCAAAAGGATCAATCAGGATCATGAATGAAGTGTGACACGTACACGCCATCAAGATGCTCCTTGTATATCGAATCAAAGATTCGACAGATCTCCATGATAGAATATAGCTTTCCCTGCATATAAAAACAATCAATTTCTGGCAGTGCTTGATGCTTACCTCTAATTGGGTAACACATGAACACAAAAATACGAAGTTTTTTTTTGTTTTACATGTGATGCACTTGAACAAAGAAAAGGGAGAATATATAAAACTTACTCCAGCATCAGCAGCAATAGGCTTTCCCAGACGAGATAGTTCAGTTTCAAGTTCAGATATTGTCTTGCTAATAAGGGACTGGATACCCGGAATTTTGGACTTGATAACATTTTCCAAATGCTGAAAAATTAACCATTAAAATAGTCAATATAGCAGAATAACTATCACCCTAATTTTATAATGATGACTGCATCCCCACCTTAGAAAGCATCTTTGCGAGATGCTCAGACCCCATTCTGTGAGCAAGGTGTTTGTATTCAGGTGTATTAGCAAAATACTCGCGCTCTCTACGACGAGCAGCAATCATGTCAACATTCTTGTTAATATCTTGTTGTGAGCGATTGACCACTCCAACCCAAGGAAATTTGAGCCTATAAGACTTTCCTTCCAAAATCTACGCAAAGCCAAGAAGGTTTTGGAGAGTCACGATGTAGAAATGAAAAACATAAAGGCAGGCTTTTAAATTATTCTATTTAGCCGCCAAGACAAGAACTCAAGATTGTTAGGAACTTACATCAACTGCATCAGTACCCTTATCCATAAGATCAATTTTTGTCAATACTCCCAATGTCCTCTCCCCTGAAAAGAGTAAAAGGGAGCATGATCTTGTCTAACAATAGAAAAGTAAGGAGTACGTATAATATGATGCTTTAAATACCAACATTAGATTACCTGTAGGATCTACTTCACGAGAAATTTTAATTGCATCAGACGTGGCAAGATCTTGATTGGCAGGTGAAATTGCCAGAATAATGCAGTTTGGCTTCCAAAATAATGAAACAAAATAAGAATTTTTATCCTAGCAACATCCATTAAAAAATAAAATATAAAACAAACATTTAGATATGTAACATTAATCTAATACTTGCAATCTGGTATTACCTTCTCAATATAGGAACGAACCATATTTTCAATGTCTTGCACAATACTGTCTGGTTGACCCTCTGCGTACAATTACATAACGATATAAATGAATAGCACTTAACATTGTTTGTGCAAAAAGGATTGGGAAAGAAAATATGCAGGAGCATGACTTGAAACATTTGCAAGACTCGGATCTAAAAGATTTTCTCACTTACCGACAGCTACCTTTGTAAGCCCAGGAAGATCAATAAGTGTCAGATTGACAACTGTCATCATCAAGCAATAGTAGAATATGTCAAATTGCTATTACGTTTAAAATAACACATCCAAGCTAATGACAGAAATCCAAGCCTTCATCTTACCATTGGGGGAATAGATACTAAGATGAATTGGAACACTAGAGATTTGTTTTGTGCGGCCAGTTTCTCTATCTGTTTCATCTTGAATCTCCTTCCTCACAGCAGCTTCACAGATACGATTAACATTGTCATGTAAAATGAATACAACTAAGTAACACCGAAAAAAATGCAAGGTCATGAATTCTAAGTTCCGAAATGTGTACAATAAGTTAAATAAAGTGGGAAAAAAATTTCTCGAGTGAAATGGATTTCAACAAATTTCAACATAAGTCCAAAAAGGGGAAGTTTATAATGATGCAATTACCAAAATCAGTAAATCTTTTCCTCGGCAGGTGGAGAAACTCCGCATATTCTCTGCTACCTTCACCAATCTTATGAAGCTGTAACACAAGAGGACGCCGGGTAACAATACCTGCACAAATTTTGCACGCATGACTCCCACAATATTCTGTATAATTGAATCTCATCGTTGCACTAAATTTAAGAAAATCAAAGCGTAGCTTACCAGACCCACGAGGCAAAAAGTCCTTGCCGACAACACTCTCCAACACAGAGGACTTTCCTGAACTCTGTGGAACACCATAAGATTGTGAGGAAGCAATTAATACTACTAAACGCATGATTAACATTTCTAATTTATCGCACATCATTAATATATTGATATGTGAGATAATTTGTTTGGGATATTAAAAAACTGGATAGAGAACAACATAACATTTAACCTACTAATGTGCAATAAAACATACACTAAAATTCCGAAAATGCAAAATATCAAAATATATTATCAGGTACGAATTGTGCATGATACATATATATCACGTTTTAGCGCCCGAATAGATTCTAATTGTAGCCTCTAAATTAAAAAATCGATTCCATCGCAAATCACAAACGGAAATAGAAAGAAACAGAGAAGAAATTTCAAGCAACGCAGAAATTAAAGCAATTACAGGGGGAAAAAAAAAAAACTCAATCTCAGCTCAAAGTAAGAGAGTCGAGTCGGTGGAGGGGGGATCGGGGAGCTGACCTGGCCACCGACGACGGCGATCGCCGGGAGAGACTCCCAGAGAGTAGGCAATGCGCTGGCCTCACCGTGGTCGCCGAGAGCCGTACAAGCCCTCTGGATTTTGTTCACCAAGGAGATTAGATTCTCCATCTCTCACTGATCGCTACCGGGATCGGGAAGGAACGGCGGCGACCTCGGCGACAGGCTCAGATCACCTGGATCTGAGAACGGCGTCGGTAGAGAGAGAAAGATCTGCGTTGTAGAGAGAGAGAGGGGTTGTGTTTGAAGAGAAGGAAGCGAAGTAATGGAGACGATGTGGAGACAAGAGAGAGAGAAGAAAATGGGTTTAAACGTGTCTTGTGTTTAGGAAAAAGGAGAGGAGATCTGAGTTAATATAGTCACAGCAATGTTCAATGTGCCCTTGGGTGGACAGTGGGGCCATAAATTTATTTACAAAGAATATAAAATTTTTATATATTATAATAATAATAATAATAAAATTACTTCAATATAAAATTTTTACGTGATATAATAAAAATAACATTAACTATTAATTTTTATCATCTTTTTAAACATACAAGATTTTTATTTTCTCTTTTTTCTTACATCCCGAGATTTTCATTTTTTCTTTTTTCTTTTTTGATAAAGTAATATAATGGAAGTTTTTTTAACTACAAAAGTAATACAAGGGTAACCATGTAATAAGAATATAATACATTTTTTTTAATCTTCATGAAGAAGAATACATATCTCATATGCATTCAAAAGAAAAAAGACGAAGAAAAAGTCTACATAGGTCTATCAAATACGTATCAACATATGTGCGTTTATAGTTATTTTCCCAAAAAAAATATGCTTTTTAGTTTCAATTTTTTTCTTAATTTTATTCTTCTGTTTTTTAAGCTACAAAAGTAATTTTTAGATTTATTAAATACAGTTTAATTTTTATATTTTTAATAAAATAAAATTAAAAAAGATACTCTTAAATAGTTTCTAAAAAAAATTCATTTTTAAAGAAATGAAGATCAATGTCTTTTAAAGAAAACATAATACGATACTTCAAAGACTACTTTCTCTTGAATATATATATATTTTTGAATTATTATGTTGAATAAATTTGAAAAACTATTTAATGGTGTATTCTCCCTTTGCCTTGTTTTTTGTCCAAAAAATATGAAAGACGTGAAATTCAAACACATTTAAATATTAAAAATATATTAATGCATTTAAAAAAAATAAATTAATAAATTTAGGAAAAAAAGACCAATCAGAAGTAGACTTTGGATAATTAACTCTAATAATACATAATAGGAAGTGCCACTGCCAGCTAAGGGACAGAAATACTAGAGCCGGTTTTTGTGTGTGTTTTTGTGGACTTCAATGTATGTAACTTATCGAAACACACAAGGAGGAAAACAAATGACAGTTCAAAATGACCGCACGTCAATTTGCTTTCAGGAACTCACTGGATCTGCGTTGCCGCGTCATTTTCCAACATGTTCGGCCCTTTTTTTTTTTTGGCCTATTCTTTTTGTTTATTTCTTTTTTTCTTCAAGAAAAAAATTTAAGGCTGTCGTTATCCCTTGAGCAATAAATAATACTAAAACAACAAAGAGTATGATTTAAAAATGTATTTGACGACGCATTCAGAACTAGAAATTAAAACAATTTTATTATAGTATGTGAGAGCTTTACACTATAACAGTTTTAACTATATAGTTAAGATGGAGTTTCTAAACGCACCCTTAATTGTAAAAGATAGAAGCAACAAGATATAAAAAAAGAGTATGTTTATGAAAATATTTTCCTTTCTTTACTTTTATGAATATTAAATATGAGAACTAATAAGTGTGTTTATGAAGGGTGGATTATTTAAGAAAAAAACAATTAATCTACTTGTTTTAGATGTTCAACCACAATTTAAACATTTTTGTGTTATTTTAAATCCATAAATCAAACAAGCCAAAAATGCGTCTTTTTTTATGTTGATCCATCTCCATACTCTTATTGGGTGAAAATTTGTAAAAAGGATTTAAGGTTAGTTAAAAATGGGCTAAGAAGATAACTGAATGCGAGGAGAATTTATAAGGTGTTTAGGAAGTATTGTTAGAACCAATAACTAGAACTAATATTGTTTAAAAACACGGTAACATGTGAAAGTTTTACGCTGTAATAACTTTTTACTTTTTATTGTAACTATTGAAAGTTTTACATTGTTTATTGGTTACAATTAATTGGTTCTAACCAAGAGCCAAACACACTATCAATTAAAATTATGGTTTAATATGGTAGGTGATTTATAAGAATGAATTAAATACTTGATGTAGAATCACATGCCAATACGGGTCTGTTTGGTTCATAGATTTAAATAACGAATTTGAATGAAAATTTAAATTTTTATAAAAAAAAATAATATAACAAAATAATTTAAATTGTGGTTAAAATTACGAATCAAACGGCTCTATAGTCTTTGCCCAAGAGGTACATAAATTCTTAATGGATATTAAATAAAGTTCCACTTCATCCAACGGTCGGATGGTGAGTCACCCAACAAAATTCCAAACAAGTTGCCAGCTTTTACATGAACAAATGTAGACCATACGTTGAAAAAGTCAAATATTGCAATTATATAAGGTTCAAACTTTTATATATCCAAAACAAAGTTCAAATTCACATCCAACGGCACAAAACGGCATCAAATCATGAAATGAAATGCATTTGGATCGACATTATTGAACGACAGTTTACGAAAACCTGCCTTCCACCGACTTTTTGAGAATTCTCCGACTGCACTAGAAAAAAAGTTCAAACTAAGAAAAATAAGAAAGCTTGTTTAGGCTAGTTCAATTTATTCTCTGTTTGACAATTGTAGTTTTCGTCACAATCTCAATTATAAACAGTAAAAAATTTTCACATGCTACAGTAACAATAAAAAAATTTGCTACAGTAAAAAGTTTTCACATGCTACAATAAAAGTGGTTTTCACCGCTTTTTCAAACACCCACTTAAACTAAAATATTTAAAAAGTGTTTAGTAAAAATGGTCTAAATCAGTTTTTTAGTTATAAAAGTGTAAAGCTTTTACGTGTTACAGTAATAATAAAAAAATCGTTATAGTATAAAGTTTTAACAAAAACAGTTCTAATTACCTTGTTAAACACCTTATTAGTTGCTATAATGTAAAGCTTTCATATAATATAATGTTTAGACTATAAGTTTTGATTCAAACCATACTTCTCAAATATACTATGCTACAATGATTATCTCTTGCTAAATTTAGGTTCATCTTTATTTACAAACTAACTGTCTACATGATAAAACTCTTAGCAACTATAGTGTAAAGTAAAAGACAGTTATAGTGTGAAATAAAAGATAAGGTTCTCACCAAACACAATACTTTGAGCTAAAATTGATTCAAATAATTGATTTAAACTCTTCTCTTAAATGTCATAAAAATAGTTTCACTTGACGATAAACTAAACAAAAATGCCCATACTAAAATCTTCCTTATCTTGAGAATAAAAAAAAAAAATTATACCAACACGTCAATGCTTTGAACAATCAAATTTTTATCTCAATTTCATCATAATTTTAACCATATCCGATACTCATAAACATGTATTACCTTAGGAATAAACAAAAGACTGTCTTTTGTTAACAACTCTTGGCAAAATTTCAATGGTAAGGTATGAAAAAATAAACTATTATGGGACTTTGTTTTTTATTCCTTAGATCAATAACAAAATGTGTTTGTTTTACATACACATATATATATATATATATATATATATATATATATTACATTAATGTGATGTAAATCATAGTCAAATGTATGTTTCACTCTATTCATACGAGGTTTTATTGAGGTTTCGTTATATATAATAAAAAGGTGCATTTGTTACGTTATTCTTTCCTTGGTAGTCC